>JAHLKC010000159.1:0-84586 GCA_025449115.1 Chytridium lagenaria
GAGGTCCCTGCATGCCCATCAACCATCCAGAAGTCCATTTTCAGCGGGGGAACGCGTCCAGATCGGTCCAGAGCGTCGGTGACGTCGATTTTGCGAAAGAAATAAAGCAAAAGAAGCAAAATTCGACGAGAAACTCACCAGAACACCCATTTTAGGTTGGGCCCCCACTGTGATCTTCTCTTGACCCATCCCTCCCTACCTAGCTTCGACTAGGGGGTAGGGGAGAAGAGTAAAGGAGTTGCTCCAGCAGAGCAAGTCCACAGAGCACCTAGGGACAGGATGTACTCCTGAATCTAAGTGATGTTGTTGTTTGGCGATGGTGTGGGTGAGTGATCGCGAGATTCTGCTTAATAAAGGGAGAAGGGAACGTGTTTAGTATCTTCTATGTCGACTTACCTTGCTAATAAACCAATATGAGCACCAGATCGTCTCCTGGCGATCGGGGATGGCTGAAAGCCTCCTTGCCTTCCTGCTATGGCACCTTTTGGAACGTGATGATCTCGTTGCCTCACGAGCTGGCACAGGGTAACCTCACTCATCACCTGCCTGCAGCGTCGATCACCGGCTCGGGGATCATCAGAGGTGGAATGTAGCCGACCAAGCCTAAGCTAAAGGACACTGACAATGAGGAGGACCCTTGGGCTCCCATCGCAGCCTTCTGCTTCAAACAGCTGGATTGCGGCTTCACCAGGTGGCAGGGGGTAGAGGGGTGGGCTGCCATCCAAGAAGGAGTGAAGGGAGATCACGGCGAGGCCACGCGCGTGAGATAGAGGATGGGGAATCAACTCAATATCAACTACTTAATTCAACAAGGTACAAATTAAATCAAGAAATCTCTCATATTAAAGTAATACACAAAATACAAATAAATAATAGACACAACATATGCACACACATATAAACGGCACATATGCGCGCCACCTCCTTCAATAAAAACCCTATAAACGTGGGGAAAAACTATATATAAAAAACCCAAAGGGAAAAGAAGGGAGGATTCAATATGACGCGTAAATATACGCGTCGACGCGGGATATAACGGAACTCAACGGACTTAGACGGAATGTCCTTATGAGCCATAGGCCATGTGAATAATGTAATTCTTCACAGTACGTGTTGAGCGTACGATTCACGAGTTCATCACTCATGTTGACAAAAGGCAACGGGAGCTCAGTGTTCTCAGCGATATGAACTAAGAGGTTATCGCGAGTGTTGGGAGCTTTCTTAAGCTCACGACGGAGGCGAACAACTTCGCGTTGGCTATCAGCAACAACCTGCGTCAAGTTTTCGAATTTCTCATTGAAAGCGTGCATAATAGCAGCAGTCTCAGAGGAGTCAGACTTAGCAATCACCCGAGGGTGATGAAGCTGCATGTGGTCAACGATATCGTCGACAGTTATAGTGAGATCATCCCACTTCTTTCCAGAGTAAGACTCCTTCTTGACGAGCGACTTCCATCGGTCGTCTTGACATCCTGAAATAAGGATGGTTTTAAGCCTGTCGTCGCTGAGACGATTAGCAAAAGGTAAAGACGTGTTAAGATACGTCAGTTTATTGAGAGCTTCAAGAGGACCCATGCGGGAGGTGTCCCATTGAAACTGCTCAACTTTTGTAACAAGATCCGACTCGTCAGTATTAGGAGCAAAGTTACGGCGAAGGACCTTCTGAAGTTGACTCAACGTCGTTGAGGCTCTAGGAACCAGATGAGCCACAGTATCAACTGGGGGTCGTAAGTTATGACAGGGTTCCAGGTCACGCGGAAAGCGTGCTCCAGATCGTCAAAGGGACGAGCTAGATCCGGTTTAGTCGGATCAGTAACGTACTGTGAGAGGATACTCTCAATCTTCGCGATGAAGCGATAGATGGACGCAGGCTGCGGTGAGTCAAGAACCACCGTAGCCATATCATCCTTTGCACTCTTGGCATTCATGCCATCTTTGATCTTACCAGATCCAGCCAAAGAGGCAGTGGATGAGGACCTGGAAAAAGAAGTGGAACCACCGGCACCAGACATAGTGGGAACGGGAGGTATAGGTGAAGGTGGGCTAGTGAAAGACCGACCGTCGTTATCTGTATGAGAAAATGAACTGCGCGAGATGAAGTCTCAGCAGTTGTAACTGGGGTAACGCGTGAAGCGTCGACTAATTCACTGGAAGCAGCAGGAGTTGGACCTGGCTGGATCCAAGAAAGGTTGGAATGAACAGGGCGAGAAGGAAAGCTCGGGTCCAATGTGTATGATCGACGGCGACGGGTGAGGGAAACTTCAGACTCGATATCGTCAAAAGCCTCGTCAGCGTTGTCAGGGACGTATTCGTCGTCGTCAGAGGGTATAATCTGATGAATAAGACGAGACGGATTAATAGGTGGACGAGGAGGTCCAACAGAAAGTAAGCTCACACTCGTAAGCGGCGAAAAAGCCGGTAAGGAGGGAGAAAAGAGTTGCTGTTGTGAAACAAGAGCAGCAGTAGATGTTTGGACAGATGAAACTGCCGGAGTTCCAGGCGTGGAAACGCGTGGAGGTTGTGCTGGAGCAGAAGAAGCTCGAGCGGCACCTGGAGCTGGGATCGTCGTAAAACGAGGATCCAAGGTAAGCTCGAGATGAAATGTGGTTCCAAGTGACGAGGAGCTGTGGAAACAGGTCCAGGTCCAAGGAATTGAAAGAGATCTGCCCGTGTGAACAGGCAATCGCGGTGAGAGGCGAGGTAATCGAGGGAAGCTCTCTCACGGCGGATCTCGAGTAGACGACGGCGTCGAAGGTAAGGTCCGTAAGGTGGAAGAGACGAGGATGAAAAAGGACACTCCCGTTGTCCGTTATCTCGTCGACGAGCTGCAACGTAGTAATAAAAGACGAAGAAGACAAAGGTGTACTCACAAAGTTAGTGGTGACGAAGAGGAACCACCAAGTGTCGTGAACGGCAGGTCGTCCTCTATGGATATTTGTTGTCAACGTCGCCTTGAAGAAGAAGGCGTCGGATGGGTTTTCTGTTGTAAAAAGAGGGTAGTGCTCCATCTTTTTCTTATTCCTAGTTGTGGTGGAGGGTGTGTGGAGATCCAGCGAGTAAATCGCTTAAGGATCGTCCACAACAATTATCTTATTGCATCCGCATAGGCGACTCGAAGCCCATGGATGCTGGAAGAGCAAAGGAGATCTCCTAATGGGGAGATCCACCCTTTAAAGCCCATGAAGACGTTAATAGGTACACGTCTGCATGGTTACATCATCAAGCTTATTGAGGGGAAGAGACGTATACGCCAAATGGCGTGTTTGTCGTTTCACTCAAAAACTCATAATGAATTTTTCTAGTTAATAAATTTCGTATTCAAAATCTTGACCGATGAGGTAAGAAGAGGAGAATCTATTTAATCTAATGTTCTATCACTACAGAGAGGAGGAAGAGATAAGGTAAGAGGAATGATTCCATCATTACATTGTTAAGGGGTGGCATCAAGGACGAGGTCCCGTAAAGTGGATAAGGTGAGCCTGGTGGAGTTGATGAGGGACTAACATCATCATCAACTGCAATCGGCTCACCATCATTAACAGGGCTTTGTTCATCGACGCCGACGGAGAGGGTCGTGCGGGGAAAAGCGGCTGCGGGTCCTCACAAGTGATGGGGGATGCATTCGGCGCAACATCAGTTGAAGGAAGAGAGGTAGGGAGCTCGGGAAGTTTGATTAACTTGCATTGAGTCGCTAACGCTACAGTCGTCTTAGCCCTCTTAACGAAGACAAGAGGCTTACGAGCAGGAGGTAGAGGTCCAGACCGACGTTGTCGATACTGGAGGAGGGTAAGTCGACGAGTAATCCCATCAACATCTAACTTCTTGTGCCTAGAATCCTCCACACCATGGACTCGGGAACTAGACGATTGGAAGCGAGGAGCCTTACGTCTAACGGAGGGACGGAGGGGCTACCTGGCGAGGGTCGTGGTGATCATCATCATCACTGACTGAGCCGACTGATGCGGTGGTGGTGTCGGTGCGGACTCACCATCCACATCAATGACTGTTGCTCATCCCGACGCAAGAGGGGGTGGTTGGGAGGAAGGCGAACCTCCATGCCAGAGCGACGAGGAGGAGCCGGAGCCGACGATGGAGTCAATGCTGAGGGAGGCGGAGGAAGAGGTCGTTCAAGGTGAGTTGCTTTTTACGAGCCTCTTTGAACCTTCAGCTGACTTTCGATTAGGACGCTATTCCAATCATGGCGGATGGAGACGAGAGCACCATCAGAGTAGGTAGGCTCGTCTCCAAGCTGGCGGATGGTGGGTTGACGGGTACCCAGGAGCGACTGGAGCTCAGAGGTACAGTCAACAAGCAACTCTCTTATCCCACTAATGGTTTTGTAGAGGTACTTGCGGCGTTCATCAACGAGGGCAGTGAAGGAGGCGAGCTTCTCGTTACGGTAAGTGGAGTTGCTCTTAAGCTTACTCTCACTAATATGAACCTCCATGCCTAGGCCTTTCAAGCGCTCAGCAAGGTCAAGCACGGCATCGATGTTAAATCGGTTGCTGCCTGGCTCCTTTTCACGAGGGTTGGTGCTAGTGGAGCGGTGACGGGAGGTCGTGGGGTCGTCAAGACGGGGATGGTCGTCATCACGAGGGGGAGGAGGAGGAGGTACCCTCGGACGGACTGTCACCAAGGTGAGAGGACTGAGACGACCTTCACTACGTTGGAGAATAGCGCGATCGCGATCAGCACCTACTAACTCTTCATAGGCGGAGGAATCGCCTGCTTTGGGATGGAGGAAGACCTCATCATACTCGATGAGCGGTTCTTTTCCTTTGCCGTTTGAGTGCTCAAAGGTGGCGGGTTCGAAGCCTGCCTTGAGCTGGTTGGTGGGAGGAGAGTAGCCGACGAGGACCACTTCATCCTCATCCATGGGGGAGGAGTCCCTGGTGTGACGGCGACTGTCACGGAGAGGAGCACTAGACGAAGAGGCCAGGTGAGAGAGGCCATCATTACTAACATGGCCAGGATGACGGGAGCCAGAGGAGGCTGGAGTCTTCTTTGAAACCGGGCCTCACGAGAAGGAGGAGGGCGACGGTTGGAGGAGGTTGGGTGGCCTTGAGGATTGTGGGAGAATCCTCTGGTGCTGCCCAACGGTGGCGCTAGGATCAAGGACAGTGATCTTGCGGGCTTCACACTCGGCGGCGTTAAGGTAAGGTTCAGAACGATCGTTCCGTCCTCTGTTTTGGTTTCTTAAAAACCTTGTTAGGTTCTCTTCACAAATAGGTATGTGAAAGAGCGCACACTGAGAGTAGAAACCCGAGATCATGCGGGTGGAGGCCTCTCGGATGGCAGGGAGATCGCGGCCTGCCTTTATGTGGAAGAGGCGGGCATTCTCAGGGATGCCGGCTCTGGTAAGTTTGGGTCTCTTCTTCTCGACCTTTCCTTTTTCTTTGAGTGGGTAGTCGTCGCTAACCCTTCGTTTTTCGTGCCCCCTTTCCCTCCAGTTTTGATCATCGCGAGAGGACACTGGGGGGAGGTTGTGTAAGTAAGTGACTGCATATAAGATGCGCAAGTCCTTACTTGTTGTAGTAATAAGCTGTTGTCAATAAAGTCTCTTGTCAAATTCTTTATTATTTATGTTTGTGTCGATCTTGGTATCCACTCTAATAGTGGGTACCAAATCTTTGTATTTTCAAAATATTTTCTAAGTCCCCCACATAAAAAGGGGAGACAGAGATTTTGTCGTCAAAACAAAGTTAAAAGCGAAAACTCTTTTGAACTTTGGAAAGGTCGCGTAGACCTTTCTAAATCGTTTTCAAGCACCGCAATAGGGTGCGTTTTCGTTGACTTCTCACACCACCATCACTGGCTTCGGATTTCTAGCCTGGCTATGGTGGTGGGACAAGTATTTTTGTGAGAAATGTAGTGCACCGCAAAGGTACGCTACATAGTATCATTGACTATACTAAGTCAAATATGAAAAATACGAGCTAGAAGCTCGAAATTTGACGAGGGTGTGTAGAACACGCTCGGATTTAGCTTTAGAAGCAAGGTGAGGCCTAGAAGTCGAGGGATCGAGTTCTAATAGCCAATGTTTCTCAGTAGATAAGGTAAGAGTCCAGGGACTCAATCTAGAGAGGTAGGTATCACTTTAAGCATGACCCACGCGGCGTGAGAACGCGGCATAGTGGTGATGCAGTGATGGTGTGGTCTCTGGTGCCCTTCCATCATCCCAGCCTGTCCCAGAATTGGAACAATGGCCAGAACAATGGTAGGTGACACGAGATGATTCCAGGCATGCATGGAGAGAGGTAGGAGATCCAGGCACATCCAGAACACATCCAGAGGTCCAGTTTCGGCGGGGGAACGCGTCCAGGTTGGTCCAGAGCGGAGGTGATGTCGGGTTTGCAAAAGAAAACGAAAAATAAGCAAAAACCGACGAGAACTCACCAAAACACCCATTTTAGGTTGGGCCCCCACTGTGATCTTCTCTTGACCCATCCCTCCCTACCTAGCTTCGACTAGGGGGTAGGGGAGAAGAGTAAAGGAGTTGCTCCAGCAGAGCAAGTCCACAGAGCACCTAGGGACAGGATGTACTCCTGAATCTAAGTGATGTTAATGTTGTTTGGCGATGGTGTGGGTGAGTGATCGCGAGGTTCTGCTTATTAAAGGAGAAGGGAACGTGTTTAGTATCTTCATTATCGACTTACCTTGCTTAAACCAATATCAGCACCAGATCGTCTCCTGGCGATCGGGGATGGCTATAAGCTCCATGCCACCCTACTATGGCACCTTTTGGAACATGGTCTCGTTGCCTCTCAGAGCTTAGAACAGGGTAACCTCACTCATTGCCTGCATTAGCGCCTGATCATCGGGTCGGAGAGCACCAGAGGTGGAATGTAGCTGACCAAGCCTTGACTAAAGGACACTGTGAATGAGGAGGGGTCCATCACAGCCTTCTGTCTCAAACGGCCGGATTGCAGCTTCACCAGGTGGTAGGGGGCAGAGGGTCGACTGTCATCCAACTAAGAGTGAAGGGAGATCACGCCGCGAGGCCACGCGCGTGGTGATAGAGGATGGGGGATCAACTCAATATCAACTACTTAATTCAACAGGTACAAATTAAATCAAGAAATCTCTCATATTAAAGTAATACACAAAATACAAATAAATAATAGACACAACATATGCACACACATAAACGGCACATATGCGCGCCACCTCCTTCAATAAAAACCCTATAAACGTGGGGAAAAAGTATATATAAAAAACCCAAAGGGAAAAGAAGGGAGGATTCAATATGACGCGTAAATATACGCGTCGACGCGGGATATAACGGAACTCAACGGACTTAGACGGAATGTCCTTATGAGCCATAGGCCATGTGAATAATGTTTCTTCACAGTTCCAAAAGATGCCATAGCAGGAAGGCAAGGAGGCTTTCAGCCCTCCCCGATCGCCAGGAGACGATCTGGTGCTCATATTGGTTTATTAGCAAGGTAAGTCAATATAGAAGATACTAAACACGTTCTCTTCTCCCTTTATTAGCAGAATCTCGCGACACTCACCCACACCATCGCCAAACAACATTACTTAGATTCAGGGGTACATCCTGTCCCTAGGTGCTCTGTAGACTTGCTCTGCTGGAGCAACTCCTTTACTCTTCTCCCCTACCCCTAGTCAAAGCTAGGTAGATGGGTCAAGAGAAGATCACAATCAGGCTATAAAATGAATCATCAGAATTGTAAGGAACGGAGCAAGTAAAAACTAAAGCAAAATATACCTTCTCCTTTAGATCTCAAGGTGTTAAGAAGCCGACTGCAGGACTTTGAATAGAGCGTTTGTCCATACTATGGATCAGTCACAGTTACTCAGCAAAGCCAGCCTCCGTACCATCACTGCTAGGTCAACTTTGATGTTTGCCTGCCATCATTGGAGCTGCATGGCGCTATGTCTATCCCCACTGAAGATGCCTCCATCGTACACCGCTAGCTCCAAACCTTGCAAGAATCCATGGCCAGGGTCGGATTCATCTGGAAGCCAATTCTTCCCACTCCTCAGCTCACACCCCATCCCAAAACGCTCGCCCTGATGCCGTTCCCCAAAACCGTCCCATCAAAGTAACGACGCCAGCAGCTAGCGTCATATTTTTTAGAAGAGGCTACATGTAGCTACAAATATGGAGTCTACCAGCTGTTTGCCTTGATGGAAAGAAGAAGGTTAATTAGAAAATTGTAAGATGGCGGAGCTCCAACATGGACAAAGAAGCTGAGGAAGGCAATTGTCTTTCAATATCCTACAAACGCCATTCATTCCCTGTCCGCAAGAATCTCGATAAATACCTCCCACCGCGAAGTCTCTTCAATATATTGTGTAGTCCAAATCGCTGCAAACGTTCTGCTTTTTGACTACAGAACAAATTTCGGCTGGAGAAGTCCGAACGAATACTGCTCCCTCAACAAAGCCAGCGCCAACCATCCGAAAACTGTAGCGGCCAAGCTTCAACAGAGTAAAGGCAGGACTAAATTATTTAATCCGAAGACTAAATATCGTAGATGTATTGTATGGCGTAGGTTCAAATTAAATAAAATATCAGAAAAAATCTAATAATTTATTCTCATAGTCACTAGAGTTAAGCAAAAAATTATAATACAACAAGTTTTGGGACCGCAAATAAGTAGGAGGAAGAGTTGAGGGAAACTTAAAAGAAAAGGGAAGACATATAATAAACCCCTCTAATTCCATCCTTAAAACCACACAAGCTTTCAACGAGGACGCTTTTTTTTTTTTTTTTAAAACCGACCAGCGCATTAATACCTTCCCAAAGAGTTTTTTGGGACATTAAAATACGCGCATGTTTTGCAAATATTTTCTGTAACGGAACCGACCATACCGATCTCGACTACTGGCTTTGCAAAAGTCCGCAGAGGTCACAATGAATGAGATTTTCTTTGGGATGCCGAAATCGTACGGCTCGAGTTCTGCCATTGGAGTAATCACATATTTGTATCGCGAAACATCGGTGGCGGGTTCGGGAGCGCTGGGAGTGGCATTTTGGGAAGGACTGGGAAGTAGGGGATCAGCGGTGACGGTAGGGTCGAAGGTAGGCGCGACGGTAGGTTCAGCGGTAGGCTCGACGTAGGCTCAACGGTAGGTTCAAAGGTAGGTTCAACGGCAGGCTCGACGGGAAGCTCAACGGTAGGCTCGACGGAATGTTCAACGGCAGTCGAGACGGTAGGTTCAACGGCAGTTGAGACGGTAGGTTCGACGGCATCAATCTAATAATAATAGTAATAAAATTGGTGATAAGTACGCGAAAAACAGGAGCGAATGCATGATTAACTACCTCATAAAGAATGCGAAACTTTCTCACAGATTCGCTACCGTGTTCCTTCTCCCAAAGGATAGCCGCCTGTCTCTGCTCCCTCTCAAGAGCAACCTAAAGATGTTAATTGACGAAAACATAATAATAAAAAATAAGGTCAGAAGTCTATAATGATACAGATAAAACTTTTGCATATCTGTACAATCAAAAAAAATGACACTAACCTGGCGAAGGTGCTGCTTTATCCTTTTCTTCTCAAGCTTGTTCTTTTCCTTCTTGCTGAGAATCCCCACGTCGACTGAAGACTTGTCAGCTTCCGCGGCCGTCCTTTCGGCTGCCTTTTGCCGTTTTCGCATCGCCTTATCAATCTTTCGCTGAGTCTTTACTTCCTCCGCAGACATTGAACGAACGAAAGTGTCTTGAAAAGCGAATGGCGCAAAATTGTCGGATTTAAAAGATTCTTTAAGGGTGCGATTGGATTCGCCAAAAAAAACGTTATTTCGCTAAATTTTTGCTGAAAATCATGATTTTCTAAATTTCATGTTTGGATTCATTTTTGATTTTCTAATAGTGCGGAGGCAAATTCTTAAAATCATGTTTTCAGTGAAATACGATGGTTTCAGGGGTGGAAAAAACCCGATTTTTTTTTTCAAAAATCGGGTTTTTTCTTTAATTCAATTAAACCCGAATAAAACCGGATTCGGGTTTTTTAAAATTGTCAGTGCGGTGAAATTGTCAAAATTGTCGCTGTGGAGTTTAACATAAAAAATCACCCAACAAAACACCTTCGCTCAAGATGCAACGCTCCTATTCATCCCAGGGGTGGAAAAAACCCGATTTTTTTTTTCAAAAATCGGGTTTTTCTTTAATTCAATTAAACCCGAATAAAACCGGATTCGGGTTTTTTGAAATTGTCAGTGCGGTGAAATTGTCAAAATTGTCGGTGTGGATAAAGCTCTTATTTATTTTGTAGCATAAACGATCAACGTCAAGAACAACATCTCAACGCTCCACCCCACCCCACCCATTTTCAGACCACAATATTCAATGTGACTTCTAAAATCGAGTAATATTTTTTGAAAAAAGGTATGGCAGGCAGGATATGCGGATAATTAAATTTTCCGCAAAAAACCCGATTTTGAGGTTTTTCCAAAAATCGGGTTTTTTTAAAAAACCTTAAAAAACCGGATTTGTAAAAAACCCGATTTGCCACCCTGATTCATCCGACCCACTTTTAGACCCACAATATCCAATGTGACTTTGTAAAATCGAGTCATTTTCGTTTAATAAAGACACGGCCAGCAGGATATGCGGATAATTAAATTTTCCGCAAAAAACCCGATTTCGAGGTTTTTTCCAAAAATCGGGTTTTTTTAAAAAACCTTAAAAAACCGGATTTGTAAAAAACCCGATTTGCCACCCCTGGTTTTCACAAATATGCTGTTTGGATTCAAAATTCGTTATTTCGCGAAATATGATTTCGCAAATAATCATTGATTAAAATCTTATTAACGAAATATATGTCGGGACTCGTTTTTCGTGAAATAAAGAACAAACGAACGTTACACGATCCATCGGACTTCAGCTTTCGAACACTTTTTCTTATAAGCAACAATGGTTGAAGACGACGACGACGACATTCTCGTGAGCGCTGAATCCATCATCAGCGGTACTCCAGTGATCACAAACGTTAACGCCGCGGGAGCCCCAATAGCTGTCAAGCAGGATGTCACAAACCAGAAGATGACGGCGTTTCGTCAAACGAAGAAAGCGAAAGTGACGGAAGAGAAACTGAAGAAAGAGAAAGTGTTGTCAGTTATAAGGGTTAAGGAAGAGAGTGGAAGGAAAAGGATCAAATGGACAGATAAGCAATCGGAGTTTCTATTGGAAGCAATGGTGAAAGAAAAGCAGTTGGGCAAAGGGACGGATGGGGTGGGTTGAAGAATGATGCTTGGCAGCGCATCATGGTGGACCTCAATGCAAACTTTTGTCTGGAGTACTCTGTGGAACAGATTAAGAGTCACTTCAATCAAATGGTAAGAGGACTACCTTTGTTTCTCTCAATTTCTAATAAAACGAAAACAGTGGAAGCCACGGTATAGTGCCATCAAGTCACTTCGAAACTCCAGCGGATTTGGATGGTCAGCAGAACAACAACGATTTACAGCGCCGGACAACGTATGGGAAAGCTTGTTAAAGGTATGTTAATCTTAATGTTATCAATGATTGTGTCCGTCAGATTCTGATACCTTTGTTTTCCTTTTTTTCTTGTTTTTGTGCAGCCCATGGAAGAAGCGAAGAGGAAAGCCTTCCTTTGGGTCAAAGAGGCAAACAACCTCATTGTTTTATCACGAATCTTGAGGCCTTTCTGGACGGCCAAGTTGCTACTGGCCAGGATGCCATTGTTTTGAACGACGACGACGATCTTTATTTTCGAAATGAATTGAGCAGCGACAACGATGAGACCACTTCAAAGGACATCAGTACTGGAAAGGAGTTCAGCACGGGGCGGAGCGCAATATCTACTCCTGCAATGTCACGTTATCGAAAATCGCGATCTCGAACATCCTCTGGAACACCTGCCGTGTCAAACGCTTCCTCCGTTTCTGGAACACCTGCCGCGTCAAAAGCTTCCTCCGTTCGTGTCAACGCAACTGTCTCTTCTGATGAAGACGAGAGCTCTATTGAAGACTCCGGCCATAAACGCAAAAGGGAGAAAACCTCGGACACTGGCCATCGCAAGAAGAGGAGTGAAAAGGCGTCAATTGCAATGGCGCTGACGAGCCTCGCACAGACTGTTGGTGACATAGTCGCCAGCCGCAAAGCACACAGCAACAGACGTTTGAACCGATTGATTTCCTGACCATTGCAACCAACATATTATTTGAAAGGCAAGATGAGCTGGATCTTTCACCGGAGGACTTCGGATGTGTTTTATCGTCATTTACCAAAAACGATCGCCTAGCGCAGGTGTTTGTGAACATGAATTCCAAGGGCAGAGAGGGGTTGGAAGAGACAAAGGCTTTTTATTCGCAGATATATTAAAGAATAAGCATTAATATATATAAACGTCTTTAAGCAACATAGATAATTTTTATTGCCTTAAAGCAGAGTTGTTTCTTACATATGTGCAATAGGCTTCCCACATCTCGTTAGCAATGCCCAACCTCCACCTTTCTGCATCTTCATTATCTTCACTTCCTGGGACTTCTTCGCCATCGCTGTCGCCATCCCCAAAGTCTTCACCTCTCCTTTCGTTCAAAACCGTTTGTTGCTGCCTCTCAATCAACTCAATTGCAGATTCCGAAATCCAATCTTGCCTCCCTCCCTTATGAATAAAATTATGCAAAAAACTAAACGCATACACCAGGCGTACCTGGGATCTGTACGGATAATCCACCATCCTGCTAAGTAGAGGAAATCGCCTCTTCAAGACACCGAAGATCCGCTCAACAACGTTACGGAGGGAGGCATGACGAAGATTGAAAAGTTCTTTGGCGTTTTCTGGCTTTCTTTCATCACGTCCGCTTCCCTTCAACCACTCTTTCAAATGGTACCGAACCCCTCTAAAAGGAGTCAAGAACTGCCGTGTCAAGCCATACCCAGCGTCTGCAAGATAGTACTTTCCATCTGGCACAGCAAAAGCTCCCTTCCTCATAGCGTCTTCGAGAACTCGAGCATCACTGCACTGCCCTCCCACCCAGCGTATAAGGTCTGAAAAGTTAAATCAAACGAGCAAACGCCAAGCACGTTCTGCGAGATAAACCCCTTACGGTTTCTGAATCGCGCCTGATCTTTGTACGGTACAATTGCACCTATGTGAGTTCCATCCAAGGCCCCCAAACAATTCTTGAAAAAGGGGAAAGCTTTTGGATTGGTAACGATTTCCGGGGGAGTTCGCCATCGGAGGATGTCTTCTGCGGTCGGCTGCCGTAAATAGTTTTTCGCAACTTTCATGAGTCCGCGTAAGGTGTTGTTGAAATGTCTGCTGACTGTTTCTAGACTCAAGCAAAACTCCGTCGCTATCTGACGGCTAGTTTTACCCCGCCCAACCTAGTCAAAAGTGTGTAAATCACTGCACTAGACAAAAGGCTTTTTCATACGGGGATCAAACACATACCTGTATAAACAGTATGATCTGATGCTCGACGGTTATTCCCTTTCTCGAATCTCTAAATCCATGTTGCCGCAAAACCGAACACAGCTCTTGGAAAACAGGGGAGCTCATGCGAACAATCTCCCCGAAGCGCCAATCTTGGTAGCCCAGAATATGCTCGAATTTCATTCTTGCCAGTGCTGCACTCTTGGTAGGTCGCCTTTTGTCGAAGAACGCCTGATGGTACCAAGCTGCAATGAGGACAGTAGCCGACAGTAAAAGGACGAGGATATCGTCGTCCTCGGTCTGATCAGGTTCATCCTCTCGCGCACTACAGTAATATGGATGGCGGATATGACGGTTATAATAGTGTTGACGAGGGACATGGGCAGAGCGAGTTCGGGTAACTTGAGGCATTCTCTGGACGATTGTGTATGTGTGACAAACTGTCGTTAATATAGTGCGAATCCAAACAGCATTTTTACCAAATAATCTCCTTTATTTCACAAATTTATGACCACATTTACGAAATATTATTTCGGGCCTCCAGATCTGAAATCATGATTTACTGAAATAACATTATTTCAGCTAATTTCTGAAATCATTATTTCGCCTGAAGCACCCCGAAATAATATTAGCGAAATAACGAAAAATCTGAATCCAAGCGCACCCTAAAAGTTTCTTGAATTCGCTGATCCTCAGAGTCCGTTTCCGACTCAAAAGTACTGTTGGACCCAACCTATGACGTAAATGTGTTTAGAATTACACAAACATATGTTGGTATGGGGAAAAAAAAATCTTACCGAAGTTCTCGCCGTTTCGTCCGTCAGCGTTTCAAAGCTTCGAATATTTTTACTCTAAGACTCAGCGTTAAAAATGCGGCAAAAACACAACAAAGCGTACCATCATATCTCCAATATTCTCCATGCCTCCATTTAGTGAAGCAATAACGTCAGAGAGCAACGGTTCAAACTTTCCAATTCCTGTATGATGCTGTCGTTCACACCTCTTTTTCTGGCTGACTCTTTATGAAAGCTGCCCGCCGTTCCAACGCAGCAAAGGCCTTTGAGATACCTTGGTAAACTGGAAGCAAAGGTGGTTAGTAAGAGTCTAAAATCTGCGTATGATAGCAACGACACCTTGCAAATAAGAAGATTTGAATTCTGTACCTTATATACACTGAGGCAGTCCTTGCTGATCGCGACGGTGGTCCTGAGCCAGGAATAATAATTATCAATCTCCACCGCGCCAGGATGGCATCAGATATGGCAGACATTGCTTTAAAGGGAGGAAAGTCGTGAGAAAGGCTATAATCAGAAAGGAAGGTCTTACCTGCAAGAGGACTAAGGAAGGCCGTCGTCGCTGTGGGCGATGAGGTCGTCATTGTAATTGTGCTAATGGTATTCACAAAAGAATGCAGAAAGCTAAATCCTCAAGAGCACCTTTCTTTTTGAAAAGAAAAAGTCCTGCGAGCCAGCTCTTCTCTGCGTGGTTCCTCATTTTGTGTCAATCTATCAGATCACCAGACTCACGTTTTGTCAAGTAATCCTTTGTAGGAGAGATAACGAGAGGGATTGTCTGCGGTAATCCTGCTTCTTGAACTGCCACGCTCCAGAATGGATAGGGATGTCCCTCAAACATTTTGATGTAAGGATGAGCATCTTCAATCAACACCATCTAATATCCTTGACTTGCATGAATCGAACCAATGAGCAAGAATGAATTTTACTGGATATCGGCTTTACGTGAAATACCGTCCCAACCACCGATCAGAACGTTTCGAGCTGCTCACCCATCATCCCATCAGAGTTTTCTGGCACATCAATGTAGGAGACAATTGTCAAATTCAATATTGGACTTAAAAGCGGGGGGGGGTTACGGTTACTTTATTCGGTGACACTTAAGGGGGTAAGATAACAGAATCAAAGAACGAAAACAGGCGGTCAAAGAGATCAAAGAAACGGCGATTCAGCAAAAAGTCGAACAAGGTGTAGTGAGAGTGCGGAGCAAGACGGAACGCAAATCCCACACCTCCTCGTAGGAGTCCAGGGGTAAAACATTAAGAAGAGAATAAGGAAGGGAAGCGTAAAGGGAACAATCACGAAAATGAGAACGGTTAAAATTGCGGTGACAACCAGGACAGACATGGACGGGACGCATCCAACAAGTGCCAGCCCGCCAACGAAGCACGCGCGAGAGAAAAGGAGGAGAAACATAGAGAGAAGAATCAACGAAAGACGAAACACGGCGGGAACAGGGTTCAACGTAGGAGATTAAAGCAGAAGGAGGAATTAAGGAGACAGCGTGAGAACGAAGAAAGGAAGAAAGACGAGGACGAGGGAAGGAAGAGAATCAAAGGCAAGGCGGAGGGTACGTACACAGAGCGGGCAGACATCAAACGCGAAACCAAGTTCCAAACAGGCCAGGGGGCAGACGGAAAAACCACGCGGCAGGGGGTGAAGCGGGTGGAGACGGTCAAGATGATAGTGAACGAGGTGAGGAGAGAGTCTGCCCGGGAGTGAAAGGTGCCCCAACCCAGCAAAGAAAAAGCCAAATTGGAGGGAAAAGAAAAGGGAGAGAAAACCCAACGTGCAGCAGAAGCATAGAGTCAGAGAGGGCGGCAAAACCAGCGGAGGCCTGAAGACGAGCAAAAAGAGCAAGGCAGACAAGCCCATAGTCCAACAACGGGCCCAAAAGGTGCGGAGGATGGTAAGGCGAGCGGAAGGGTGCCAGAGAGAACCAGAGGCTTGGAAAGCGGCCAACGAAGAGCGGGCGCGGAGGACAATACCCAGGCAGCCGGCATCAGGATCTCCAGAAGCGTGGCGTTCCCAGTCCACCCAAAGGAACGGTGGGGTAGACCAAGGTAGCGATAGGAAAGACGGCGAGGGAGAGGAACCCGCGAGGAGGAGGGGAGGAGCCAACTGAGGCAGGCCAACAACAGCGCTCTTGGATAAGTTGTACAGCATGCCAACCGAGAGAGCCCAATCGGAACAGAGGTCAAGCAGGTGTTGTGCGTGGGGAGAAGAAAAAGCTTTAAGAAGTACATCGTCAGCAACAAAAGGGCACAAGGAGAAGAAGGAAGTAAAGGAAAGGGGTCCAACAAATGTATAAGAGGATCAATAAACAATTAAAAAGAAGGGGAGCCAGAATTGAACCCTGAAAGAGGCCACGAAGACGGGGGAAAGGGAGGACAGGGAGCCATTAACAACAACAGATGAGGTCGTGTCACGAAGCATGAGGCCGTAAATGAGGGAGATGAAGATGGGGGGGCAGCCGCGGGCGTGGAGCACTTGGAGAAGCGGGCGTGGTCCACGGAATCGTAAGCAGACTTGATATCCAGAAAGATGGAGATGGGCGCTTGTCCGGTACGAGAGAGGGCATCCGAGAGCAGGGTATGCGAGAGGCAGCTGAATCCATGGCGAAAACCAGCTTGGTGGGGGTGGAGAGCCAGCCAGGAAAAATTCGCACGTTGAAGGAAGGAGAGGAAGATACGTTAAAAAGGCGGCGGAGCATGAGGGTGAGAGCAATGGGACGAGTATTGGGGGCTGTAGGGGCTCGGTTTTTGGGAGGAGAGTAAGGGTAGCGTGATTCCAGGCGGTGGGGGTGAGGCCGGAGGCAGCGCAGTGGCGGAAAAGGGAGGCAAGAGCGGGAAGAAAGAGGAGGGAGGGGATGAGGGCGCGGAGAACCAATACGTGGAGAGAATCATGGCGCAGGCTTTGTGAGTGGGATACTGGAGGATGGAGGAAGAGATGGAGGAGTTGGTGAAAGCGGCGACAAAATCCAAGGATTGGGGAGGAGGGAGGGGAGGTGGCAGGACGGGAGCGGTGTGGGGAGGAGCAAAAAGGTTAGCATAGTGGGCATAGCAATCTTCCAGCGGGGACGTGGTGGGGGTGCGGGAGGTAAGACGAGTGGTGGGCGGCGGGATCGTTGATGGCGTCGGAAGAGACGGATGTGGTCGGAAGGGGAGGTACTGGTGGCCAGGGCGTCGGGAAGGCGGTCAGGAGTGAGTTGGATGGTGCCAGGGTCGTAGGAGCCAAGGACATGCTCGCAAGAGTAGTGGAGGGTGTCGTGGAGAGTGCGTAGACGGAGTCCAAAGCTGCTTGCTGGACTGCCCGGGAGGACGTGTGGAGGTGCGGAGGAGCGAGAGTTGAGAAAACAGTGGGGAGGCAGCCGCGTCAAAATGGTGAGCAAGATGGAGGGCAGTGGCGGGTCGCGAAGCTTCTTGAGGAAAAAACGACGAGGGGTGGGGGTGGTGTGGGGCGGGTGCACAAGAGGAGGAAGGGCCAGGGAGAGATGAAGAACACCATGGTCAGAAAGAGGAATGGCCAGCGGATCAGAGGGCGGTCGGAAGATCCAAGAGAGGGGTGCACTGGCACAGGCCCAAAGGTGATCAAGATGAGGGATGGCGGGGGAGGAGGGGTGGGGCGGCAGAAAGGTGAGGGGTGGCGCGGGAAGTAGGAGTGAAAGTAGGTGATGAGAGACGTGCGACGGGGAACCGGAGATCCAGTGAGGGAGCCAGCCGAGGACATGGAGAAAGTGACGTTAAAATCTCCGAGAATGGCGAGGGGGCAAAGGACCGAGGGACAACGGCCTCCAGGTGTTGGATGAGGGTGGTAGCGGCAAGCCGAGGCGGGAAGTAAACTGCAATAAAGGGTGAGGAATCAACTGTAAAACCAAGAACATATTCAGAACGAAAACCAAGGAAACGCGGGAAGAAAACTGGGGACTACACGCAAGGAGTAGGCCATCATGTTCATGGCCGCGAACACCAGGGAGGCGAGGGGGGCGAATTGAGTGACCAACGACAAGTGGGGAGGAGGCAATTGCGGACCAGTCCAACCACCACGTTTCCGCAACCACAAATACATCAAAGGTGCCAGACCGTAAAAGACCAGTGAGATGCTGCCAGCCAGCGAAGCGGAGGCCGTGTGCATTTTGGTAGCCAATGGAGAGAGTCATTGCGAGGGGTGTTGACGCGCTTAGCAGCAGAGGCGAGATCAGAATTGGAATTGCGTTTATTGGGACGACGAACAACAAGCGGGGTCTCAGGGGGAGGGGAGGGGGAGGAGGGAGTCGGGGTAACATCTTTGGTGGTGGAGGGGGGGGAGGTTGACGGAGGGAGGGCAGTTGGGGTCATAGAAGGGGTCAAAGGTGGGGGCAGGGACGCAGCAAGGGAGGGAGCAAGAGGAGGGAGGGTGACAGGGAGAGTCTCGCCATAGGAGGCACGGGCAACGTGGAGAAGTAGTGGCGCAAGGCAAGCGGCTTGGTGGCATCAGTGGCGCCAGCGGAAAGACGAGCAAGGGCGCGGTCACGAATGGCAGTGCGGGTCACGGAAGGTGAGACAGGAACGGAGGGATCAAAGGTAGGGTCGAAAGTGCCAAATTTTGCAGCATCTAAAGAGGTCAGTAGCTTGTCTTTCTGATCTTGTGAACGGTCAGACCAACGATGGAGGAGTTAATGTAAAAGAGGTCCGGAATGGGGATGGAGGGGGCCAGGGCACGGAGATCACGACGAAGCTCGCTGAGGCGGATCCAAGGGGCGTCACGGTATACAGGGTGACAAAATCATCAGGGGAGGTGAAGCGGGTGGGTGGAGTAGCGGCGGTACGGGCAATGCGAGAGCGACGGGCCTCATTGAAGCGAGCAGCAATGGCAGCGGGGGAGGAACGATCAGGGGGAGGCAGGGCAGCAACGGAAGCGTAGGAAGCAGCACGGGGAGCTGGGGCAGAGGTTGGGGGGGTCAGGGTGGAGGCCTGGAGAGCAGAGGTGGAGGAGGACGTCGAAAGGGCAGTCAAGGTCGAGTTCAACTTGGTCATCAAGGCGGGGAGAGGGGCGATCACAGTGTGGAGGTCGCGAAGGGTAGTTTGGTCAGAAAGGAGGTGGACAGCGTTGGGTGAGGGCCATGGGGAGAAGGTACCGAAGACAGCAGCAATAATCTGGTAGCCAACATCACGAGGGCCAGCAATAGAGTTACAGTTGGTGCAGAGGACAAGGGAACGATCCACGCAGAGGGAACCGTTGCACTTGGGGCAGGAGGGCATGAAGGCATGCCAGTGGTGGACAAAGGGTACCCAGGCAGTGGAGTCCGTAGTGTGGAAAGGTGGGAGGAAGACAGGAGGCCCAGAGGGAACGGGGCCGCCAGGATGGGTAGTTGGAGTCACTGGGCGGGTGGGTGCACACCAGGGGAAGCGGTGTGAAAAGAGGTTGGCGAGTCACTCATCAGGTACGGCACGTCAATCAATATAAAAGCGCAGCTGGCACGTTTATTTCTTTCAGCAGCTTTCATTCCCGAAAAACACTCGTCAGAGCAACAAAAAAACAAGGACCACCATCATCTCGCCAAAAACCATGAACTACCTTCGCGATTTCAACGATAGTCAACGCGCCGGTGCTCCCAAGTGGCACATATCAGACACATCCTACGTTATTGAAGAAGCACCACGAGAACCATCCCGACCCTCACACGTCTTTAGTAACTTTTTGCAAAGGTAAGAGCAATAAAGGGTAAAGGGGAAAAGTATGTATTAACTTTTCTACCAGATTTTCCACTGCTTCTGACTGCAGCAGGACCGCCTACTCTCCGTCACCGCGTCCTTCGTTTGGAGAGGCTTTCAAGCGCCTTTCCACGGCCATCAAACGGAGCTCCAAGGACGCGAACGTTGCCGAGCATGAGACGGAGAATCCGGCAAAGAAGAGTTGGAGATTTCATGGAAGCCAAAACACTTTAAAGTCAAGTCCACAAAGCCTTACCAAGCGTTGGAATCCATTTCAGCAAGTGGAGCCGTGTTCTAAGACTCAGAGAACGAGTAAACAAGGCCCATTCATACCCTATACCCATACTACTACACATCCCATCATTTTCTTTAGCTTGTTTTTTCAGCAGATCAGACTCTAAAAACAATAAAACAAGGCTTATATATTTTACAAACCTCAATACTGACTAATAATCTCGTTCAGGGATTTTATCTTACGTTATAACACAAAGAGAAAAAAGCACGATACCTGCTATTGCCTTGAAAGTTTAACGATAGGATAAAGAGTGATAAAGCATATCTTATATAGCTGGAAAATTGTGTTTGGGAATGATATGATTTAATTAATGGTGTAAAGTGGCGACACGATCTCCACACCTTTACTATTAAAAGATCTAGCTAGTACGCTCCTTCAAGAAAGTTTAATGAGGAGGCAGTATCTCCAGAACTAGATGAGTGGTCTTATTTCAGAACTCATGGGCGCCGTCACAAGGATCATGGCTATAATTTGTCGGTCACTCCTCCGCAGTTTGATGCCGGAACTATTTCGCAAAGGAAGTGGTGAGACTTACCGATAGCAAACTGGAACGAATTGCTCAGTGATACCAACATTTGCATCAGTCTGCGTGCCGTAAGAATTGAGGAACAGTCAAAGACCTTGGTCCTCTAAGCAACTCTTTTCACCCTTGCTTCCGTTGTTGACAGCTTTAACAAAATTCCACTTCAAACTCAGCGACACCGGGGTTGATGAACCCTAACCCTTTTTTTTTTCTAGAAGGCTTTGATTTGGCCAGCAGGACTTCACGGTCTCTTATGAAGTTATTTCGATGACACCATCTACCTTTTATCTGTAATCGACACATTGGTTTTATTACACCAGCATTAAATAAACTTGTATGGCATCATCCAGCCATTGTCTGCAAAAGAAAAGAAAAGAACCTTCTTTCACATGCACCATCATCATTTCTTTCGGAATGCCACAGTAACGATCTTTTGGCCTTCCACCCACCAAACTTGAAAGTGGGATATTTTACGCGCCCAAAAGCCGTGAAATCTAAACCTAATTGAGCAACTCTATCTGAAAGAAAACAACTCACCGTTCATTAAAATATCCGTCAACTCCTCCTCCACCCAATTGCAGCTCGTGATCAATAAAATCCCTGAATCCTCCAACATTCCGGCCACACTTTTCGAGTACTTTTCTTTAGTTTCCGCAGAATTCGCGGCAAGACTGATGGCATCCAACGTTCCCTTGTCGATGGCGAGTTTAAATTTTCCAAGCGAAGGTATCGGGTGAAAGGATATCCATTTGCTTGTAGACAATATTGTTGCTGCGTTGCTGTTCGTCAGCGACTTTGATGGCGAGGTCGACAGAGTGCGATGAGTAGTCAACTCCGACGAGAGAAGTGTAGCCTAATGATGCCTGCCATAACAGTTTATAAATAAATCAGGGTGTGAAGGACGCTACCATTTCTAGAGCATATGCCCATTCCCGCAACCCAAATCAATGGTTCTTGTCGATTTATCGGTGATATTCTCCAAAAGCTGAACAAAAAGAGATGAGTAAGAATATAATGCAGAAATGTTTTTACCCAGTCCATCATCTTTTCTACGCTATCCTCTCCGAACCTAGAAAAACATAGTAAGGCAAAGAATAACTAGATGACGAGTGAATGCTGCAGGATGGAATCTCACCAGATCTCACCGATGTCGCCATGCTCCTCAAAGTTGTTGACCTCTCTCTGGTAGACCTTGTCCCAGCTATACCATAAGAATTCAGCATCACCGATCATGCGCATATGCATCTAGAATGCGCTTCAACAGGCCACACTCAACTGCTCCCTTTGTCCCTAGTACAGAGGGGTCGAATCCATCTCGACGTCAGCCATCACCACATGCAAAATTTATGATCGTTCGTGAACTCTCTCAAGCGCCAGCTCGACGGAAGTCGACTAGATAGCAGTAACCAAAGAAAGTGCTACTTTCCTATGCGACACGTCGTAATCCTCGACAATGTCTTCTTAGTAAAGTTCCATTGAGCCTGATAGGCTGTGTTAATGTTGTGCAACTCCACAAATGCTCTCTCTGGACTCCGTGCCCCTGAAGTCGGCGAGTGCATCGCCAGCTACCTCAACCCCACTTCAATCCCATCTCTCCGTCTCATCACCCGAACTTTCACACATTCCTGGAACTTTTGCACATCCTTCCATTTCTGCTTCTCCAAATCCGCCGTCTTCATCACCATGTCCAAAGGGTGGACTTGGAAAACGCTCATCCCGGGTAATCGCGGCACACATGAGTTTTACGGCTTGGGAAATACTGCCGATGAATGTTGCTCAAATACTAGATGCTTGTTAAGTGGTAATGGAGAGAGTTTTGTAGAAGCATGGAAATGGAGGGCTGCTTTTCAAATGTTGATTGAGTATGGGGTCCTGATCGTGGCTCGTTGGAATGCGAGGGAAGCTGTGGATATTCTTACATCTCTCAACCTTCTTCATATGGTGCCGTCTGCTGTAGAAACAATCAAGAGAAATCTGGCCATGCATCCTGCTTTGGCCAAGGTTGTGGACCTTCAATTATCAAACGCTATTAAGAGAAAGCACAGCGAGGCTTGTCGATGTCTTTGCGAGGCTAGATTTTCTATAGAAAGCAACCTGGAATCCTTAAAATTACCATCAGCCGGTTACTCAACGTTGCAGCAGAATCCGGAAATACTCAGCTTTTTCAGGATATTCTAGGCTTGAAAAGGCTCGACTCGGTGGTCTAGAATGTGAACCTGCGACTCACATTATCAAATTCACAAACAGTATCGATGTTTTGCAATCGATTCTCTTAAACCCAAGGATGCAAATCGACATCAAAACTTTCCGGAACGCCGCCCTTCGCTGCAATGCGGTGGATATCCTTATAAAGCTCGCAGAAACTTTCCCGATGGACGCTTCGGAGATTGTAACTGAATATTCCGACTTGATGTTGAACATACTGCGGATATCATGGTCAATCCAGGTGTTCCTACTGCATGGCGAGACGAATTTGTTGAACTTGTGCTTCGAGAATACCTACCATCAGACGGGTGCCCGACATTTCTTCCGCGACGACAGCACATCAGAGCAATAGCTGTGCTAACCCGAGAAAAGCTATACGACCCTCGTAAGCACCGCCAAAACGTTCTTCAACTCGCGCTAAAATTTGGCACGTTTGAGGATATTTGCAACATTCTTTCAAACCCCAGCACCGATCCTTCTACCATAACCAATTCGCTCTTCGCTGGGCATTCGAGGAATGCGATTTGGGGCTTTCGGAAGTTCTTATGGCTGACGAACGGGTCGACTTGATGGTGGTTGCAGACAGGGAGTTTTTGCGTGGGTGGGAAGCCGCAATCTGGCGTTTTTGGTCGCTGTTCTTGGAAATTCGAGGCTGAGAAGGGATTTGAGAATTTCTGAGAATCGCATAGGGTGGTTGATGGAGAAGAGGATGGATGTGGATGGGAATAAATATTGGATAGACTCCTTTGGATTCGATATGAACTTTTTGGGGACGAGATGACGCTTTTAGACTTTCAGAATTTGTTGGTATGCGCTGGGTTTTGGGGGGACGTGGACTAGGCAGAGAGTTGGCACTGTTTTGGAAAGCATCATCATTATCTGCGTCAATTAATGGACATTACAAGGAGCGAGAACGAAGTCTTGGCGAATGTTCTTACATTTGCGGAGCTCATGGTCTGGACGATTTGGCTGAATTTCTTCTTGGCCATGAGAATCTGGGACATTGGCTCGTCCTGATCACCTTATTCTTGCGATTGAGAAGAAGAGCATGAACGCCGTCAAAGCCATTTATCGGTCGCACCCATGACATCTGCGTGTGTCAATGCTGCAATTTGTAAAGCGCGTGATGTGGGCGATGATGAGATTGTGAATTTTCTGATTTTAAAATCTTCGACAATGGCGGATTTGGCTTTACAAGAGCAAGGTGCTGCGGTTAGAGCTGGATCTTCTTGCGTTAGTCAATGATACCTGGTATCGTGTGATGTGACTATGTCGTATTGGCCACTGTTTCCGCAGTGAAGGTCTTATTTGCTAAGCTTATAGAAGGAATGTCTTATTGATACAATATAACGCTTTGGTTTTGGCAGTCATATTTCTCTTAATCCTTTTATTATTTATCATTGAATTAAATCCAAGTTTTCAGAGTATATCCGTCATGCTAAAAGTCTTTGGCCGATTTTCGAGTAACATCAAAAAAAAATATGCCATTTATTCGATGATTAAGGTTGACAGAGTCATGAGGTTTTTTATTATGAAGAGATGTCCTGAAACAGTCGGCGTTTGAGCCATTTAGACATAGTACACATGCAATCCGTGGAAATACCTCAAAGATACAACAACTTGCGAGAACAAAAATCAACATCAACAACGAGAAAAAAAGGAAAAAATCAGTCCTCGAGCCCCGTAAAAAATCCTCACAGTCGCAGCAATCGGTAAATGATCACCAAAAGCACCTTGTCCCTGCTCAATAGCCCTCAACTCCTCCACAACCCCCAACTCCTCACTCACAAGAATGTAATCCACTAGCTCTGATTTTGGGTCGCGTTCGTTCCCCACAAAACTTCGCTGAGGCATCCGATGACGTGGCAGAAGAGTGAGACCAAGCCTTGCACACAGAGCAACATTAAGTTGTTGAAAACGGGTGTTGCTGCCATACTCGATATTGAGGTCACCGACAAGGATGATGGAGGATGAAAGTGTTGAGTAGCTTTCTTGGATGTGGTCGCAGAGCTCGTCGATTGAAGGGCACGAATAAAGGTAGAGTTGGAGACGAGGCTGGGACAGGTGGACGTTAATGTGAAGGATTTGTTTTCCGTGCGATAACTTTACGATTAACAAGTTTAGATAGATAAAGATTATTACGTATACAATACCTTTATGACGCAAAAGAGAGCTCCTCGAGATATAGCGTCAGTTTGCGCTTGGAACTTTAGGTATCTTTTGCTCAAAAGGGGAAGCCGAGAGTAAGTCATTAACCCCGCGTCCAATGATAGCGGGTTCCATGGCATGGCAGTCCCAAATCCGTAGTATCCGGGAACAGCACGTCTCTTATGAGTCGGAATTGAATGCCTTGACTTCTTACAGCATGACGAACGCCTGAAGGCGAGCAAAGATGGATGGCTTCTTCGCTGTTTGTATGATTATGGATCGGAAGGCGGTACGATATTTTCAATAATTCCTGCAAAACATCTTAAAATGAATGTCTTTTATGTCAGCAGATAGCCCGCTTACCTGGATGCAACAACATCGAATGGAAGAAACGGTAGTTTATCTTGAAATTCCATGAGGCTCTGCACACTTTGAGAGTATGATCCATCGGTCGGAATGCAATCCCACTTAATTGTCAATAGCGTCAACCGTATGCCACCTCCATTTGCGTTGCTTGAAGTAGCGTAGCTAGGGTGTTATCGTTGACCTGAGTTCCAGGATCCGTTATAAGCACAGGGTCTGATCCCAGAAGGGGATCCAAGATGGGCAGTCCAAGGCCATCGTTTCAACTGCAAATTCGGATGGAGGTTGTAGGAAAATGAGTCCTGAGTGGCTCAATAGAACAAAGTCATGTTTACTGGTGGATATTATGCGGAGTTTTTTGCTTGCGGACAAGGACAACGGCGTGACCTTCATTCTATTAAAAGACCGCGGCTTGTCAGATCAAATCGTCCAGGTTTTAGTGGTTATGAATGACCGTCAATTCCAGTCAGTGCACAGTCCGTCGTCGTATTAACCCATCCCATTCCATTCCATCCCATTGTTTCCAAATTGCATTTCACCTACAACTTAAAAAATAACAAGATCCTTGCAAATGAGGCCCAGTAATGAATCTATTCTAGTACGCCATCCAAAAGCGTATCTTTCACTTTAAGATCCATAAGAAGATACGTTTGCCCATAGAGCGATCCATAAAGATGAGATACTTTCAAAAAGGAAAAAGGCAAAAAGGATCCCCGAATGTCTTTCAATTATCCGTCTGCACCTTAGAAGCAGTAAAGGTGTAGCCTGATATGGCCCTAATGAAATTATGGCAGTTCCTATTCCCACATTATTCCAACATCCACCAGAACCCGTCATCTGCCATCTCTCGTGTGGCCATCGCAAGCGCAGCCTAACAAACCACAATTTTCTGTGACGAGTTCGAAAATAAAAAACGTTTGTGCAGCCTGAACTTGAAGGTTCAACCAACAAAAGCATCGCCTGTAATCCCTCCTAAATTCGATCCAGCTCCATCTCACCTCACGAGTTACGGCGTACGCACAAAGCCTTTATCTCTCCATCTAAGCTTAGGAGCTTTATCACGAACTCCGCCACGACGTTGTCGTTTGCTCGGTACAAGATCATCCACAGACGGTCTTTGCAAGGATCCACTCCAGCCCAGGTCCGTCATGGGCAACAGCCCATCATCCAGCGCACCATCAACGATGGCGCTCCACCAACTCAAGGTAATAGCGAAAACTCGTCAACGTCAAGCCTCAACACATCCACATCGCCTTCCACCTCCCGTCGTCAATCCGTATACACTCTGCCGCATCCACAGCCGCAACACCCATAACTTCAAACAACCATCTTAATGGCTCCGTCCCATCCAACCCGTCCCCGTTGCCTCCTCCCCACCAAGAAGACGAGCATCGATGAAAGATTCCCCTGGCCAGTCTCCGCGAGGATCCAGGAGAATCAGTACAGGCTTCTCGTTGCAAATGTTTAGTGGGGAATAAAGGGGGAATGAAGTTCCAAGATCTCCTAGACAGAGATCAGGAACTCAATCATCTCGATATCCTATCGTAAAAACACCGCTTGATGAGAACGGACCAGCTGGATCACCGTTTGGAAAGCCGAGGATAAATCTGGGCTGGCATCACGCAGGACGTAGTTGCCTCCCCTGATCCGCCTTCAGTTGTAGGACCAAAGTTGACAGAGAAGAAGACGGTGGATGCAGTGGATACGACTAAGCTTGGACCGAATGGACCGTCTTCGGCGGGATCTTCGTCACGGCCACCGAGCATGTATGGCGATAAGTCAGTTAAAAATTCGTCGAGAATTGTGCACGCTTATGGTATTGGAGGAATCGCTCCCTTGGCGCCTTTAGCTCAGAAGAAAGGTAAATACCTTGGCTTTTGGCTTTGTTGATTTTTTTATTCTTTTTATTGTTATTATTAATTCTCATACTGATGGCGTGAATTAACCCCTATGTAATTTCTAATAAACTGCAGTTGACGATAAATCGAGCGCGATCCCTGTCATGATTTCATGGAATGGAGGGGTAGAACCGTTTATATCACCGGAAGCTTTAATAACTGGAAACAAAAGATTCGATTAACTAAAAGGTTCGTTTCCACTTCCATTCTCGTTACAACTTTCCCACTTTCCTTTCTTTTTATTTTAATTTAAAAATGTTTGTTCTCTTTACAGTAAAGCGGACTTTACCACTGTCATAGACATGGCCTGGTAACCAAACCCACCGTTTTAAGTTTATTGTCGACGATGAATGGAAATGCTCAGAGGATTTACCCCATGGCTTCGGATCCTGACGGAAATTTGGTGAATTACTTGGAAGTGCAAGACGAGCGTGGTGAGAAAATGGGAGATGGTCTTGACGTTCTTGCAAAGGATATTGAGGGTAAGAATTCTTTTACCATACCTTAAGATTAATTATAAATCGTAGAGCTCTCTATTTCTGGCAGCGAATCCCCAATTTCCTCCTACACTTCAAAAATACCTGGATACCTTAATTGGCATCTCCAACCCCCTCCCTCGCTATCCCCTCAACCTCTCCCATCTCCCACGTCCAGAACCTCCTCCCCTTCCCCAAGAATACCCACCGCATCTCCCGCCTCACATGGAACGAGTTTTGTTGAACACGGCGAACTCTGCGCCGTCATCACAGACAAATATTGGAGCAAGAGATGATAATAATGAACTGCCAAATCCAGTTCAGTGACGTTGAATCATCTTTACGCATGCTCGATTAGGGATGGGGTTATGGCTTTGGCGTGTACTTCGAGGTATAGGAATAAGGTAATACATTGCATTTGTACATACCCCCTTTGTACTAGTTAAAACTGTTCTAACGCTGTTTTTTTGGTTTGCTGTTTTTAGTACATTACAACCGTCTTGTACAAACCTGTGTATTCATAGCGGCCAGTACTGGCGGATACAAAAATCGACCAAGCCTTTCTTTCAAGAAACGCGGGAGCTCTGTTCCTCGATCTCCCCTAATTCCTGTCTATTTTAGAGACTGCCGTTTTGGTTTTGACCTTTCCACTTGTGTAGACCATTCTGTTCTCTTTTTTATTATTTGGATGTGTGAGGTGTCGATGAGGGCTTTACTATAATGTATGAAAAAAGACTATAATCCAACTGCCGCTCTGGTGTTCAATAGTATACCACACCCTCGAATAAACGCATCCGTAAACAGTTTTCGGGAGCTGAAATGTATTCTTTAGGTTTTGCATTATGCATAACGAAAAGTACGCGCTTTTATAAAAGATTAACAAACAAATATATTTAATTGTCTGGGGTTTCTTTCTTTCTAAGTAAGAAATTACCCTCGCATTCAAAAACCTTTAAGTACTCATAAATCAAGAGAAGAAAACTAACCAATGACTCCATTCTGCACCAACCCAACCTGACGCACAAATAAATCATAAACCACATTCCGACACTTTGCAACCATTATTCCAAACTCTTCCTTCCCAACATCATCAACCCCTTCCTTTCCAACATCTTTCCAAAACCTGGTCTACAAACATACCCTTCACCCATCGCAACATACTGCACGTTCGTAAAATACTGCGCGGAATAAGCTAACCGATCTGCAAGTTCCTTCAGAATGCGGTTAGCGTATGTCGGGCATTTGTGGTGCCGCGACTTACGCAAGTGCCGGGAAAACCATTGCATGAAGGCAAGACGGACGGGACAGAGGGTTAAGAGGATGTTGAGGAGACGGCCGCCATCTGAGGAGAGGGTTGGTTGATCTAAACAAAAAGGGGTCAATCAATGTAAAGTGATGTTGTTTTAAAACGGAGACGAAGAGGCACTTACAAAGTGAAGACTCCCACCCGTATAACACAACAGCATGACTTCGATTGTAGGCGAAACCAATTCAAGCAAAAAGCTGCTGCGTTCTTGATAATAAATTCAGTGCCCTTCACTGTAATCCGAGAAACTAAAACAGTGTTAGTTTTAATGTATCGAAAAGGATAATTCCTACGCGGAATCGCCATTTGCCGGCTCGTTCTCTCAACCCAGTAATTGAAATTCTCGACCGTATCTGAAAATGGGGGTTCCTTCATGATCATCAAACCTGAAACAATGTTTTTGATCAGGTCATGGTTACGGATGAGGTATTTCGCTGGAAGGTCGAATCTGCGCGTATATTAGTGAAGGTAACATGGAGAATACGAACCTCTCAATGCAATGATCATTAACTTTTTTTGATACGTTTCGAAGGTAGCCTGATCTGGGATGAGAATCGGGTGGGACACAGAAGGATGGAAGGGCTACCATCCGGTACGATTTCGTTAGGCAGCGTCGCTCCTACAGAAGAAAGCACCTTTAACACTTTTGGTCCTCTTCAACAATAATCGACGCGTTTTCCATTGGCACATCCCACTTAAAATCCTTGTACATGCGGCGATCAGACTTTGACGCTGAACTGTAATCATAAGCTTGAGAGTCGGATGGCTGTAGAGAGTCTGGATTGATCGAAATAGCTAGAGGCGTGGTCAAGTCGTCAGAACCACACGAGAAAACTTGGTGAAAGTTCTGAAAGTCGGGATGGTTGACAGTATCGCATGGAAGAATGTGTTCTGCACGCCATGTTTCTGCGCTGTCGGAAAAACTCGATGAAATTGGTGCCTCTGATTCTGTTGGGTGTGGGGAAGGAAGAGCTGAACTTTCATACAGTGATCTCCGGGGGAGTTTGTAACTGGCGCATCTAATAGCATTAGTTTTACCAACCACTCTTGGTTTACATACCAGAAGGCGATGGTGACGATGTTTGCTCAGTTGTGGTCATCGGTTTCGGTGATGGAAGAAGTTTCGCAACATTCTTTGTTGGTCGATGCCTTCGTACGGGAGGTGGAGGCTGCGATACGTTTTTTCCCTGACCGAGTTTTCATGATGGAGAGGTGGAGAATGAAGGTAAACAGCTGCTACAAAAGGCAAAAGCTGATGTTGTTCGAAGGCTTTATTTGAGTTTCCTCTTTGATATTTTAAGATCGCCGGGATTGCTTCATTTCAGATGTTGACAACACCTCTTGTCAAATAGGTGAGGCGGAGTAAACCGGAAGCCCTGCGATTGGGAATGGACATCGCCAACTTTCGGACTCCGTTGCAACGGCAAGATCACAAGTACTAACATTAATGTAAGTCATGCGCAATCTCTCATATTTTTTTTTATTCATAATGGGTCATCCCAAATCGGTTCATCCTCACGACAAGCGAGCCAGTGGTTGAGGAAAAGGTTCACGGCGACTTCACGGCACTTCAAATGCCACTTTCTCGCATCATCCACCTGCCCAACGTTCTCAAGGGCAGCGCGAGATATTACTTGTGCGGTGGAATCGATAATATCCATCAGGGGTAGGCACTTTTGAAGGTCGGTAGCTCCGATGAACTTGAGCCCATGCCACACAAGCTTAGAGAATCTGAAGTTGAGACGCCCGCGTCTCTCATCCACCTCCATTATTATTTTGTGGATGGGAAGGCACCCGCTTTGAAGCTTAGGCATTACTAAATAAAAAAATAAATAATGCGCTAAACTCGTCTATCTATACCGTTATTATCGTTCCAGCCATCATAACCCATCACCACACTCTCGCGACTCAATGTTAATTAAAGGGCTGTCGTAATATAACGATTGGACGGCTCTAATTATCTTTTCACTCATCATGGAGAAATATTCTGGATAATTATATCAGATAGCCGTTAACAGTGTTTATCACCTCCTTCAAACACGTATTTATCCAACGAATCGAACAAAAATTGATAGTTCAATTCCGCATCTACGGTAAGATCCCTTGAGAATCGTAGATATCTTGAATGGGTGATCCTCCCATGTAATTTACGTATAGAGTAGGTGCATTTGGTAAGGAACTAAAAAATATGGACTTAGAAAGGCAATGAAACCTCCAAAATATCTAAACCTTACATGAGTATGGTATTTGAAACTTGTAACTGGAAAAAGGTACTGAATGTCTTTTCGAAATCAACTCGTGAACTGTTATAGCATTGCAGTGGTTGTGGACCCGGGGCGTTCTGTTCCCTTGTCACAAGTACGGTCGAGTCACAAGCATCGTTCTGGCGTCGTCCACAAGAGTTTCCGCAGACGATGTTTCACTTTGAAAACTATTCCGCGACGCCGGCCGGTGTCCATCGACTTGTTACTGTGGTGCCGGCAAACAGGGTCCGGTCAACCCATAATTGAGAATAGCACGGCCTAGAAGGTGTCACAAAAAATATATCTTTAAGGCACTTACGATGATGGCTCAACGCTCTTCTTCTGGAGGAGTTGCTAAAGAGACGGCGCCATAACGCCTTAAAACTGTGTGATGTTGGTAAAGGCATGCCGAATGATGTTGGTTGGCCTCAAATGCTTTAAATTGGTTGAGAATACGGGACCCCAATGGTGAATTGAAGTTTGGGATTCACGTGTGTGATTGACAGATTGAATATTCGCCAGGCTGATTTTTATCTTAATTATTGCATTAATAAACGCAGCCGAAGAAGAAAAAAAGGAAACGCTCTAAAACGTAGATTAAACAAAAGAACTGAAAGTAAAGAAATGGGTTTGAGCTATGACAGATCTATTTAAGGAAACTCTTTTCAAGCATAATAACGCGAAAACATAACTTTTTCACTGAAAGCCAACACTACAAAGCCTGATGGGCATTACCATAACTTGGCACTCTAAGTCGGTTTGGCGAAAGAAATTGCGAGAATCCACCAAAGAAAAGACTCCACAATGTCCTCGTATACATACACATTGCGTAAAATATCCAATAGAATACATCAAGCTTTTCGCTTTAAAATCGCGGAAACTGCATGGTAAGGTTTGGATAATCTCTTAATCAGGTCGAGGTTTGCCAGATTATTAAGTGAGATGGAAAAGGGCACGACTATATCATAACGATATAGTCATCAAGAAAAAGTTAAGGAACCGCGTATAATACATATCAGTAACTTGAAATATTCTTGGACTACTATAAGATACCCCCAAGAGTAAAGTAAAGGCCCTGGATGAATTCCATCATGAAGAACCCTTTACGATAGAAACAGTTTATTACTGCAGGGTAGTTTCCTCGTCTTTCCTTTCTTTCTTCGTTCTCACGCTGTCTCCTAATTCCTCCTTCTGCTTTAATCTTCCTACGTTGAACCCTGTTCCCGCCGTGTTCGTCTTTCGTTGATTCTCTCTCTATGTTTCTCCTCCTTTTCTCTCGCGCGTGCTTCGTTGGCGGGCTGGCACTTGTTGGATGCGGTCCCGTCCATGTCTGTCCTGGTTGTCACCGCAATTTTAAACCGTTCTCATTTTCGTGATTTTCCCTTTACGCTTCCCCTTCCTTATTCTCTTCTTAAGGTTTTTACCCCTGGACTCCTACGAGGAGGTGTGGGATTTGCGGTTCCGTCTTGCTCCGCACTCTCACTACACCTTGGTTCGACTTTTTTGCTGAATCGCCCGTTTCTTTTATCTCTTTGACCGCCTGTTTTCGTTCTTTTGATTCTGTTATCTTACCCCCTTAAGTGTCACCGAATAAAGTAACCGTAACCCCCCCCCCAGGAGTAGTTCCCTACGCTATAAGTAATGAAATTGAGAATAAAAATCAAATTCTTACCTAGAATATGCCTCTGACAGATGATGATAGATAACTATAAAATAAAATAAAAGAAATGAAAATAAAAGAAAATAAAATAAAACAAGGAGACAAGAAAGCCGGACGCCACCCACTGGAGGTCTAAAGAAAAAAAGCAGCCTATAAAAAAAGGTAGCTAATAATAGCAATGTGAAAGATCAACCAGATTCATGTATACAAAAAAGTTCGAAGAAGGATGTAGCGGACATGAGCCTTTCGTTTGTAATCCTCACAATCTCTTCTTCTTGCCTTCAACCCTTAGGTCTCCTCATAGGATTAATTAGCCTCTTCTCCAAGCCCAGATGATCATGATCTCCTCAACAGGATGCATCTCCAGAATTCTTCTCTTGGAAAGAATCTCCTAGCGTTGAACTCCATCCGTCAGTTTTTGGGTCAAAGCAATAGACGCCAACTGCTGCTTCCCAAACAATTTTTTTTTTGTCCAGAACTCGAGGTGCCGTCGTCAAACATGGCCAACTCAACTGTCTCGCTTAACGAGGCCCTTTCTCGCATCACCGGGGTCTTTTCGCCCGCTCTAACAGTCATCAATCCTTACATAGCTGTCCTCTTCGATAAGTACCCTCACGAGACATACCTTATTCTCACCCTCCTTGCAATCGGTGCACCACTGTTCATTGCACTGGCTATCCGACCTTTGTTGGATCGGGGGGTGAAGATGGGCAAAGTTACTCCAGAGGCTCATAGAGATATGATTGTGCTGCATATTTATGAGAAGCCGAGGAAGTTATCAGGGTTAGCGAATCTGGTAAGTAGAGTTAACCTCTTCATCTTCGAATGTTTTGAAGGCCAGATCTTTTTTGAATTATAAAGATAGGCTCTTGACGGGAGACTACCTAGTAAATTTAAAACTATGCTTTCCATTCTTTTGTTAATGTTTTTACTTATCTTCCCTTTTATATACAGTCCCCCGTATGTCTTAAGCTTGAAATGATTCTTCGAGTGTCCCAAACGCCCTACATTCGCGTAACGAATACCGGAATGTCTTCCAAAGGATTGAAGCCTTATATCACTTATAATGGTGAAGAGGTTGCCGACCCCGACTTTTGTGTCCGCTGGCTTGAGGAGAAGATGGGAATCAGTCTTGATACCGGACTTGAGGCTAGTGAGCGTGGAGCTGTTGAGGCTTACAGAACTATGATTGAAGAAGGTTTAAACTGGCAGGTGAGTGTTATGCTTGCTTTAATATATCTTTCCGTGAAGGAAAAAGTACTGATTTTATGGTCAGATTCTCTACTGGATTTGGGCAATTCCCAGTTCTTGGCCTTGGGTCGTGAGCACTTTGTTTGACCGAGTCCCCTTCCCGATGAACTACGTCATTCCTTACATTGTCCGGAGCCGTATGCTTAAAGCCCTTTACGCCGAAGGCACTCCCGTCACTCCAAAGACGAATCCTCGAAATCATGGAAACCCGTCTCGAAGCTCTCTCCACTCTGCTCGCCTCCGACGACTACCTTATGGGCACACCAGAGCCAACCTCTCTTGACTGCGTTGCGTATGCCTTCCTTGCCAAAATTCTTCTTCAAGACCTTCCGGACAGCCTTCCAGCGCGTCTTGTGCTGAGGAAGCCGAACCTTGTGAGATTTGTGAGAAGGATGTCTGAGGCGTATTTCAGTGAGGTTGCTGGGGAAGTGGATTGGGATGCGATTGAGGAGGCCGCGGAGGATGAGGCGGACGAGGATTACATTGAGGAGGAAGATTGAGGAGGATGATGAAGAGGGATGGATGAGGCCGATGCTATTGACGAGAGGAGGCTGATGATGGGGAGAAGGGGACGCCGGGGAGGTTGAAGAGGGGTGCAAGCAAAGAGGGTTGATGATAAGAATTAGCGTAAATTCACTTTATCTTTAGCTGAGGGGTCGATTAAGTCCAAGCATGGAGGACGATTCTCTTATCCCTTTTATTTTTATCGACCTATTCTTCTTCATTATATTTTCCGTTTTATTTTATGCGCGATGGTGGAACTTGTAGTGTACATAATTTATCTATCGACGGGAATGGGAGGGCGAAGGAAGTGGGGAGTGTAGTTTTTTTTTTTCTTTTCTTTACTTTTGTTCTTTATTTTTTATTTTTGTTACAACATCTGTTTGGTTGCTGGCTGCCGCTCGACGTATAAGGGTTTCAATTAAAGTGTGGAGATGCATACAGAGACAGAAAGCCGGGAAAAGAGGCACACTCCCATTTATATCAGTAAGAAAGTGATTACGTAATGAAAGAGCGTCCTCTAAAGCGATAATTTGAAATGCGCAAACTCAAAGGATATAAAAGGAGGACTGGTATAGCATAATAAGATAAAAAGTAATTTGTGAACAGCTATCAACGTAAGATATTCACTGTTACCACAAGTAATGTATGCATTCATCACGTTTAGTTTTGTTTGAAAACTGCAGTCAGTATGTTCTAAGCGATTATGAATTGGGTTGTTTTAATTAGGGACCAGTGACGTACTTGGTAACTCGAGGTGTACATAAATCGCTTGAAATACATTTATTATATTATTACAAGTTATTATATAAGATGGCATAGGTTTTTTCTAGTGTACAATATATTGACGCTCAAGCTACTCTGGTTGATTACGCTTATATGATCCTATACTTCGTTGGCGTCGTCACTTTAAGAAACTACGTACCTGAAAGATTGACCCAACTGAAAATGAATAAAATATTTATCATGCTGACCATTAACAGAAGTTATGGGAAAGTTCACTATGTCGACGCGCCAGCGCCACCTCCTCAGTTGCTAGTGACGTCCGTTACCTTTTCCTGTTTATTAACATTTTCCAACAAGACCGGCCATGTCGTCTACGGCATGCACCTGGAATATCTGCAGGTACAGAATTTCGAACATCGACGCCGTCTTATCGCCACTTAATTGTGTGGCCCCCTCTACGTAGTTACGGAAATATTAATAGCATTAGCTAAAGATGACCCGCCAGCAGCCAATACCTGCAACGTATTAACAGCACGAGGAGCGGCTTCGCAACTCCTGCGAAGTAGATTGCAGCGAAACTATGTTCTAAGTCTATCAATCGTTTATTCCTGTAGCATCTATACTCAAAGTACATATCGGGTAACAATAAAATCGAGAAGATAAAAGAATATTTTTATAAAGTTGAAAAGGTACAATAAACCGTATACGCAAAATGTCCACTGAGAATGTATACTAAAAAGATAAATCAGAATTATAATATTGGAACGTACTGAACAGGTACACCGCAAAAGCCACAGTAAAAAGGTACACTTAATGCGGAATATTGAAAGGAAAAGAAGCAAGATTTGTACGAAATAGAATTGATAAAAAGGCATAATGAGAAATGCAAAATGAAACGAAACGTATATCCAATTAAGGCGTGGGAGGAGCGGGAGCCGCAGGCGCAGCGGCGGGAGGTTTCTTTCTAAACGCGTTCCTCATTTAACCATTGTTCCAAATTCTTAAAGTTGTTCAAGCCTCTCCCAGCATCTATAGTAGCAGCGATAATTGATCCACCCCCACCCGGCAGCCGTTGGCAGCAGCTCCTTCAGTGAGAGCAGCAGCAATACCTCCACCGTTTGAAGCAACTGTTCCCGCCAATCCAGCGGCATCAGTTCTTCCCCCTTTTCTTCTGCCTGATGCGCAGCGTAGGCATTTGCCGCAATTGAGGCAACACCTCCAGCAATCGAACCAGCAGGTCCAAGAGCACCAAGAGCACCAGAAGCATGGCCCACACCATTAGCGATTCGTTGAGACGACAAAATTCTCTTGTGCCAAGGTCCACGGTCTTTAGGTGTTCCTCCAACCTTTCTAATCGCCTTTTGACTCTGTTGCGGTGGACTTTTTTTGCGATAGATGCAGTTACGGCAGCGGCTCCCGAGACACCCAACCCGATAGCCCCAGGAATGACTTGACCGAAAGCCATGGAGATTCCACCAGCGTGTCCTGCAACCTTCGAGACAGTTCCAGCAATCTTTGCCAATTTCTGCGTCTTGCTCTTTTTCCTGCCCCATGAGAGATACGGTAGCGACCTTCTTAACAGCGCCCCGCAATTTCGCCTTCTTTCCTGCCCTTTTCAATACATCCTTGGACTTTGCGAGACCGTGGCGATTGCGTTTCGTTGTCTTCTTGAATCTTTGCCGGACACCCGCCTTCTTGAAATTCTTTGCTGCAATGACGGCCTTGCCGGCTTTCTTCCAGGCTCCCTTGACTCTCTTTGCAGAAGCTGGGGCACCGGCCTTCTTGAATTTTCCAGCTCCCTTTACCGCATTTCCGGCCTTCTTCCAAGCTGCCTTTGCTTTTCCAGCCGCTCCAGCCTTCTTGAATTTACCAGCTGCACGTACTGCGTTCCCAGCTTTTTTGAATGCAGCCTTTGCCTTTCCTGCCGCACCAGCCTTCTTCATTTTACCGGCTGCACGTACTGCGTTCCCAGCTTTTTTGAATGCAGCCTTTGCCTTTCCTGCCGAACCAGCCTTATTCATTTTACCGGCAGCACGAACAGCGTTTCCGCTTTCTTGAACGCAGCCTTTCCTTTATTAGGGGCGGCAGAGGGCTTAGCGGAAGGGCGACCTGCACTTCTGGCGGGCCGGCACGCTTGGCCGTGGTTTTTCCTGCACGGGCACGACGTACGAGTCTTGGGGTGAGCTCGTCAGCATCAATCTCTTTCACGTCAAGTTCAGCACTAGCAACTTCGTCGGTTTCAAGGTTATCGGATGCGGCTTGGCCGGCGTCGAGATTCTCAGCACTAGTATTGTCAGAGGCGAGATCAGCGAGTTCACTATATCGACTGCGTCGGTATCAAGACCCTCGATAGCAAGATCTTCCGAGACGGCCTCATTTGCATCAACTTTTCGTTATCAAGGGCGTTTGCAACAACCTCGTCGGCGTCAGCTTCATTAGATTCGACCTCTGAAACATCCACCATGTCGGCATTGGAAGATCATTGACTTGCTGGAGCGAATCTTGGGAAGACATGAGGGCAGCAGGATCAGAACGGATAGCGAGGTTGAGGGATGATTCATCGATTCCTGGCATAGGAGCTGCGGACACGGGGTGAGAGCCCATAGGGCAGTAGCGAGCAGGAGGCCTCCAATCCTCATGATGGAGAGAGTGGAGGTGAGAGATGGGAAGGGAGGTGAGAAGGGCGGTGATGAAAGGACTCGAGCTACTATGAGGAGATTTGAGGGAATTCAGAGCACCAGTCACGCGTAATTCTTATGTATAACGTTCGTGTCATCCAAGCAAGCGGCGTTGAGAGACACGTTGAATGTGTCTCTTGGATGCCAGCGGCGAGGAATGTCACATTGCCGATTTCGGCCTTGTTCTAAAAGATTTCTTTAACTTTTTATAAGCATGTATCACTTGCTCCGGAATGCACTTCACTGGGGTAAGCGCGCATGGCCTTGCGCGGAAGCGCAGTCTTTTTGTTCCGTCTGATTCTGCTCATGCGCCGAGGAGTAAAGATATCTATTGAATTTTGTAGATGTGTAAATACATACTTTTAGTTCATAATATGAGCTTTAGACGGCGTCAACGTCAACGATAATGGGGCAGGTGAAGGATAAAGGCGGGTTGGTGGAGGATATGAAAAAAGAGATGGGATGAAGTACGGTTAACTCGTTATTGCATTAGGTATCTTGATCGGGTATATATTCCGGTGTCAAGTCCCATTATCACAAATAAATATTATGTGCGTGTTATTAACTTATTACAGCAAAGGCCCATTCTATGTATTGAGGAGGTGCATAGTAATGGATTACTTCATTTCTCTGGCATATCTTGAATATCTCGTCAGAACTTAATCGCAAAGAACTGAAATTTCTCGATATTCTCATTCCCGTCCATAATTATTCTTCCACATTTTTTGTCACAAAGTAAAAACCAGCGAAATGGGCGTCCTAACATAAGTTAGAAGGACTTGCATGGTGCGCGGGCTGAGGCATAATATAAGACATGAGTTTCCTCCAGTTTGAACTTCAGAGGAAACCGTTAAAGCGCTAAGCAAAGCCGTTTCTATATTAGCACTGCATCTGCGCTCACTACCAATAATATGACAAAATGATAACAGCATAGTTACATAGGTAGTGTGGTCATTATCACCTGTTTTTATGTAAATATGTAATCAACTAAACAATCAGTCGTCATCGCTTTCTGGAGACATCGGCTACAGGGTCAAGTCAGCGTCAAGGTTGTCTATGCCGGTACAAATTCATCAGGCTCGCTGGTGTCAAGTACACCCGAAATAAAAAAAAACAACTGTATCTTCGGAAACAGCCTCGTCGATGTCAACTGCAACATCTAGAGATTGTAATGAGATTGAAAGTTGACCGAGCTTGAAGAGAATAACTTACGGGCAACCTCGTCAATCTGCTCCTAAGCTAGTAATCTGGGGATTGGCACCTTGTGGCTTGAAGAGCTTTTCGCACTCCAGCCATTTGGTATGATATGTGAAGAATATTCGAAGGTCATGAGAGCATAAAGACACGTTTGAATGCTGCTAATCCATGAGAAGGACGGTAGTTGTTGCTGTTAACCACAGGTTTACCAACTGCAAAGAAATTGTTTTCAGCAGTTCCTCCCTTCCAGAATAGAGAAAATCTACCTATCCACTTGATCCATATTGCTGGAAGCTCAGCTCCAACCTTGAAAAGACTGTGACTAAACTTATATGTCATAATACCCATCCATTATTATAGTGAATGTCATAACCTAACCAAAAGTCCAGCATTACAACATGATGTCCGCCTCAACCATCTCTCAAAGATTGTCCACCGAGCTCTCCCAAATCCTCTGCGATCATCCTCGTTCCTGCCCCCAATCCCACTTCCCTATTTCGTCGATTTCGGATGTCAATCTCACACCCTGTTTTTGTCATCTTTTTGGAAAACTCTACCATGCTCTCAGATGGGCTGTAGTGTCATGGCTGGGGCGTTGTGGTTCTGGAATCGAGGTTTTCGAGTAGAGGGTACCTTTGTGGCTAAACTTAGTTTAGATTATAATGAAGCTTCAAACGAACCGTTGGCCGAAGAGTTGGTGGAGGACGTTCAGTCAGGCCAAGAGGAACCCAGTGAAATTGATGAAGATGGGTTGAGGCACGCGCAGACTTTTGTGCAGTTCGGTGGGAATAGATGGCCAGAAAGCCGCTTTTAAGGAAGCGCCTTTGTGTATACAGAGTGAGATTCTGGGAACGGGTGAATGTGGACCTCATGCCACTTGTTGGAAAAAACCGACAAGAAATCCCGAATTACAAGGTTTGAACGGCCAAAGATGGCAAGAAGCTGTATTGAATACATATCATGAAACTGGTGAATTGATTATGGAATCTGTTGAAAGTGACTGCACGAAAAAGAATTTTGACGAAGGTACCGCCAACGCATATTTAATTCTTCTAATATTTATAGCTTCGGCATCTTTTGCAGATTTGAGGAGCCCGATTGCTACTGTTGTAGAACGGCTTAGTGTCAAATCAAGCATATCTTGTGCGGGAGATGTCACGCCAAAACCTCGCGACTTCACATTTCTTCACAGCGTATCTCCTAATTTAAACACGGGGTCAATCACCAATACTACAGCTAATGAGAAAATACATTATGGAAGCAAAGAAACCCTCAATTAACTTCAGAAATGCAAAAATTGAGCATCAAACAGTTACTTTGTGTATCTCGTTTACCCCAAAACGTTATCGCGGCGCAAAGTTATCGACGAACGCAAGGAGAAGTTTCGCAACTAACATCACTGCTGCGCAAGAATGCGAAACGCCTACCCCTCGTTCCCGTCGTGAATGCTGTATCAGCAACCTCACTTCATAAAGTCTGCCATACCGTCATCTGTTCCGTTTACCTGCGCCCGCAAGAATTTATCGATGACAGTAAGCTCTAAAACATTGTAAAGATTAATAGATTTTAAGCATCGGCGTCCCTTGCGGAATTACGAAGTTCAGTTGCAACGGTCATTGAAACTTATAGTGACCCTTCTGTAAATCATGACGGAGACGAGACGCCTAAACCTCGGACCCTCGTAACCCGTCGATTGGAATCGCTTAACGAACTTCGCGATTCTCAGGCGACTGTGGCCGGTCATACGTCAAGTGCTGACCTCTGTCCTTCCAGAAAAGATTCAGTTGTAAAAATCGACCCCTGTATCGATATTGTCGCCGCTGTGCAGAGGTGCGTTTAAATTATATAATCGTAAAAGGTTAATCAAATGTTAAGTCTAACTCGGGTCGAGGAAATGCGCTTATGGAAGTACATTGACCGCATCATCCTTCAAATGCCTTCTATTGTTGTCCCACTTCCCAAAAATCTCATCAACGGTCTCGCGGGTTCCGTGGCTTCTTTCCGGAGCTCTCATCAAAACGGTACGTAACCCCAGTAGTTTTACAATGAATTGAATTCGTTCAGGCTTTTCCATCAAACGAGCACCATTGCTGTTACCAACAAACATTAGAGAGATGTCTTTCATGGAATTTCTTCACTATGGAGATCGCCTTAAAGTCGCTCTTATCTCTGATGATGTTGGCGAGTACATCGGTGCATTAATAGAACACGACGACTTTCTCCCCATTTCTCTAACAGCTGCCGTCATCTCGCTTTACAATACGGGACATCGTAGGCATTTCTTGTAATATTCACTATTAAACATTTTCTAGAACAAAGTCATCAACCATTCGCACAAACCACCACCCAATTCTTCCATTTCCCCTCAAAGCACCTCCCAATCCTCCACGCTCTCCTCTCCACAAACCCCGACCGTGTAAAAGCCCTTATCAGCGTCTCTGCACATATTCGCCTTATTAGTTCGACACTCTCTGCGAGCGAATACCGAAATCAGGGTGCGGTGAAAGCGATTCGGCGAATGGCGAAAGCGATTTCGGAGTTTAATGAAGATCTTGATCATATGGAGTGCTGTGAACAAATCCTGGAGGACTTTTTGAGGAATGGCGTTGGACGACTTTTTGAAGAAATGACGGAATGGAAGAATGTTGTGAGGGAGGAGAGGGGGAGACGGTTTGCGATTAGGAAGTTTGAGCATGAGTTTGCGACGTTTTGAAAGATTTCGATGTTAAGGTTGCGCTTTGCGTCGGCAAGTTAATTCTGGTTGGTTTGTAAATTATGTACTAGTTAAACAGGAGATACAAGGATGATATTATGGAGAAAATAGTCAACAACCCTCATTTTACTGAAAATTATGCGAGATTATCTCTCCTCCATCTCTTCCAACGAACCTTCATCCTCGTCTTCCATCCCTTCATCTTCCACATCCGCCTCAACCCCCCTTTCCATCTCCTCCCTCGAAAATTCCCTCTCCGCTTCTTCTTCCACAGCTATCTCAATCCCCTCCCAATCCACTCCCTTCATCTCAGGAAACCAAGTCTCCCCTATCCTCCTCACAAATCTCACCAAATTCGGATATCCCATCAAAGCCTTCGTAGGTCTATCCTCCCCATCCAACCCTGCAATAAGAAATTACAGAGAAAACCGAACGCAACACAATCAAACGATGTAGGGTGTTCTGTGCTCATGAAATAGTCGTCTCCACCGAGGAGCGAAGAAAGCGAGGCGAAACGCGTGTTCAGGAAGGGCGAGGCCTTCAGCTTCGGTCAGACAGTGTGCAGTGAGACGTTGATTTTCCGCTTGCCGTTTTGCAAGAAACGGGACAAGAAAATACTTAACCGCAGCGGGGGCTTTTGGGAACAAGCAACGTTTCAACCATCCACTATTCCGCTTCTTCCATCTATAATAAACCAACTACAAACAAAAATCAACACCGCATAAACTTTTGTATACCTAAAACCTGTTTCCCAATTCCATCCTCCAACATGCTTCGATACGCTTCCATAGCAGACCGACCAGCAGGCATGACCTGTTTATCAATAGAAACATCGTACTTTTCTTGCAGCCATTTAATAGAGAATTGAGAGTCGGGGATCTGAATATCGTTGTAGGTGATGTAGGGTTTCTTTCCCTTTTTAGAGAAGGGGGAGTCTGTGCAGAGGATGTAGGGGATGGACGAGACGCGGAGGTAGGTTTCGAGTTTCAGGCAGTAGGCGGACTGTGGTGTTAAGTTAGAAAAGTATGCATACTGAAACAAACTGGATGGAAAACATCGGAACGCAATTCAACTATTTCTTAAAACACTGAACTCACATAGGAAGGTATCCCGGGATGTAAAGTCGGCCTTGCGAAGGCATGCAACACCACAGTATCCGGAGGGAACCTTGATGTCAAGACTTTTCCGGTAAAGTTGCCCCTCAAGTACGCAACTGAGATGATGCCTATCGATATCGATGAAACGAGCAGTAAGAATGTCGCTGCGGTGGTAAAGGATCCGTCTGCATCTGTGAAGGTCTCCAGCATGATCGGCAGTTGAGTGACAATTTTTTGAGAGGACATCTTGGTGGGATGCGTTCAAGAAGCGGAGCTCGGCTATGGATTTTTACAATCTGTATCTTCTGAAGATTAAAGAAAAAAACTTTGCGGTTCTATTGACGAATTTTAGTCAACAGCAATAGATATATAAAATTACAAAGTGCAAAAGGTGCGCGAAAGCAGAAAAGGGTGTCGTTGGTTTCTTGCAAGAAGTTAGCGAAAGATCAGAAAAAGTATTCGAGAGGTTTCAGAAGAATGATTATATGATTGCAAAAAAAAACAAAAAAAAAAAAAAAAAAAAAAAACAAAGGCCGCAAGACTGTAAACGCTTGGAAAAGGTCAGCCACGCCTGAAGTTTTAATAGTATCCAGTCACGATGAACTCGCGATCGGACCGACTGAAATGGAATCCCCCGTCGGTCCCTCGTAGCAACCGCACCGTTCCCGTCGCAGAACTCGAACTATCCGTTCCAGTTAGCAGAGGATCCAAAGCCAGCACAAGCTCTCCCGCCCACAGATACTGTTGCGCAATCTTTATCAAGTAAGCTTTAAACGCCGTAAGGTTAACTTGGCCTTCGTCTGAATGATCAAAATATTGACCGTACCAGTACGGGCGGGGTAAACGGACCATCCTCGAATGTAAGTTTACCGTCACGGAGGGCAGAGACTTCGGCATCAGCTAAAGGGACCCCAAGCATCGATCAAGACGTCCAAATATGAAGACTTGAGGAGTACAGATGTGGAGCTGGATGACGGCGTCATTTCTTCAAAACACAAACATCTGATCAGCTCAACAAAAAAGTTTGTTTCACAAGATTCTGTTTGTCATTTTGCCCTCCAGCCTCTTCAGTCGTTTTCAAAGTGCAGCACGAGAGTCAGCTAACACCGTCATCGATGCGCTCTGAACGCCTTCAACAATAGCACCTTGCCATTGTGCCCACACGCATATGCGGGGCTAGGCAACCGATATCTTACGCAGCATCGGCGGATGTGGTGGACGAGAAACTCATCGTTTGGTGTCGTCAAAGACGTTTGAAGGTGTGATTTACATGATTACCATCATCTCGCTCTCCTCATCAGAACGATGGCAATCGCATCAACAGGAGCTCTTTGTTATTCACTCACCACCTTTTTTCGAATTCCGATTCTTTCGTCAGACGTTTGCAAGAGCCTGTCGACCACCTTACACCTACAACCCCGATCCTGCCCTTCTGCACAGTCTGTGCTTGACGACATCGGCGGACATCATCCATCAAAGTTACATCTGGAAGAACGCTAATCACTTTAAACGTAGATTCTACCCGTGAGCTCTTTACCATCGTTGTCATTTTGTTTTCTTGGAAGTCAGGGCAGGCTCTAATCATACTTCACAGACTATGCGGTCCACAAGCCAACGCATTGACACTTCAGTATTGATCAACGTCATTAGAAAGATGGCAGAAAGAGTCCAAGTGACTCTAAAAGTGATCCAAGGGATACTTGATGCTGTTAGTTCCCTTTTTTGAAAATTGCTGCTTCTGACACTTGGCTTGCTCTTCCAGGATATTGAGGGCGATCATAGGAATCTCGAAACCTTGATTACGTACATTAAGAGATATGACGACGCAGCCTATCTTGCGAGGTGCCCGGAATTTTCGGTGCAGTCTTTGAAATGCATGAGAATCGACTTGATCGTGCCCATTCAAAAACTAAAGAAAAGGGAGAAGGCGGGACAGCGCGTTCGGCCGTTCAAAATTCTGGTGACTCCCTATTACTTTTCTGGCACATCCTAACTAGAGGTTCTCTCTTGAAGGACGGCCAAATAATTGCAGAAGTTAAATCAGAAGTTAAGAGGGTTTCAGAGCCGGAGAATTGCATCCTGGTACGTCGATCCATGATTTCTCTTACTTATTTGTTTTAGCCGATTAAGGCAAACATCAACCGTGAAAATCAGATAGTCACCGTTGCGTCATCCTGCGATGTAAGCAACGACACATCAGCTTTTGTAACTGGGGCACATGCCGACGAGACTGAGAACAAGAATGCTCAGATTTTTGACAAGGAGTTTTGCGGACCCAAGAAGACTATGGCGTCGGTTGGATTTAATATTTTTTTTAGGACTGATTTAATATAGTCTGATGTTGAGGAAGAACGTCATACTTTGGCTTGTGATGTTGGTGTTGATATGGTGGCCAAAGACAAAGAAATCGGCGACGCGGAGGTTGTTTATCATGAAAGGGAGACTGAAACCAGTTCTACAACGGTTTGTTCTCAATCCTGAATATTTATGTCTGACATCTTGTAGTCAAATAATGTGGAATATGAGAATGGCGTGCCGGCATCGCGAGCCTGCCATGAAAATGTCGAGTGCACATACGAAAACCCCTCTGAAGACAGAATTTTTGAAGAATCTCGTGAGATGGTTGACAAAATTGGGCTCGAAAGTAAAGTTATGGAAGAGAAGAACATGGTCTATGAGCGATATGAGGAGGCTCTTAAGCGCATCATTGACATAATTGATGCCGAGATTGAGCTTAATTGTAAAATGGAGCACATTATATTTACCGCCGCAGAGCCTTTGCTGACTGGCCCTCTACCTTTGTTCCCGGAATTCACCGCCGCTGACATGAAGAGATTTGTGGTAAGTCAATACTCTGATCATCTTGTATATTCTTCAAATAGCGATCTTCACGATGATTTTGATAAAGCTAATCTTAATTCGATTTATAGAGAAACAGGGACGTGAAGATGAAGTCTCCGGAAGAAATCGTTACTATGCTTTTTGAGGAAGAAGAGCCTTCTTTGAGCGGTTTCGACGACGTTGATATTTGTCGATGTGCTGAGCTTGAGGTGATAGCATGATATATGGCCTTTACATACAAACTAAACGATTTCTTCAGACTTTGGATGACGATGATTTAGCGATATTTGATCCTGCAGACTACACGCATTATGATATTCTTGTGCGTGACAGGTCAGTGAGTTTGGAGACTTCGGAAGAGCCTACTTTTCTATCAGAGGACGCTCTTAGTTCTCCACAATACTCTCCACCAACCTACTCTTTCCCCCCCGGTCTCCACCCTCACCCATCCCACCCCGTCCCGTACCACTACGATTCCGTTAGAAAGCCTCGTCTTTTGTCAACCCTCACGTCGGTTTTTGATCAGGTGAATGGTGGATCTGAGCAAAGCGGTCATGTGTATGCGTATTCTGTTCAGGATGGATCCCGTTATTATCAGAGCTCAAATTATGCGCAGCCGGATACCTATGTCGGGGACCCCGTGAAAAAGTGTTACCCTGCACCGCTTACTTCTATGTTTGAGTCTGGATGGAATGCTGGCTTCGGAGAGACTGGTCGTCAGGAGATGCATGCCGTCGATTATGGATCACTTCCTGTTCCAAGAAACCCACTTATGTATGAGTATGAGGGACCGCAGCATACGGATTTCAAACCCTTTGGTCACGCCTTTGACCGTAAAGCATTTGGACTCGATCTTCCTTCTCTTCCACAGAACCCACAAGCAGCTCAAGAGTACCGTCATACATTACCGTCGGATTCTATGTTCGGTTACGGACTCCCTCCTCTCCCAAAAAAAGCTCCTCAAGAACCTGCACCTATTATCCCGTCTTTTTTCGAATGGAAAGCACAACAAGTCCTCACCCGCCAAACCAATACCCAATCCCTCCCTGCCTCTTACGCTCCCCCAACCCGCACCATCGCTCCCTCCGCCGATTCCTTCGAATCCATGTTCTCTGCGTTCCACCAGCCCACTGGTACAGATGATGATGATTATGTATGTTTGCCGGATGACCTCCCGCTGTATCAGCCGAGACCGAGGACGTCTGTAGATGTGGAGGCGATGAAGAGGTTGGCAGAGTGGGAGGGGACTTGGGACGAAGAAGACAAAGAGGAGGAGGAGGAGGAAGAGACAGGATTTGAGATGGGGAAATTACCGGACGTGGAGAAGGTGAAGAGACGATTTGGGGGCGGAGACTGGCAGTATGTTTTTAATTTATTGGATTTGTAGGGTGGTTTATTTTATTTATTTATTTATTTTCGTTTTTATTTGTATACACCTCCTTTATAGCATCATCATTAAAAAATACAACATTTAATTAATCTTCTGGCGGATTATTTGCTTATTGTTCTCCTGTGTCAGTATTCTTGATATCTATTTCTTTTTCGTGTATTAGACAAAACGAAAGGCGACGGAGTAAAACGAGAAAAGGATATATATTGAAAAGAAGCCCAAAAACAGAACATCTCTAAAAACACCCTCATACGTAGCCATCCCCATTTCGTTTACATCGCAAAAGAATCCATCAACTCCCTGATCTCTAAATACGCTCTATTCTCCAACTTATCCAACCCAAACCCATAATGACTTCCATCCACCTCACAATAAAAGAAGGCCTTCAAATACTCCAACACAAGGTCATACACCATGACCTGTTTCCTCTCTGAATCCGTCAACGGCTTCAACGCCGGTTTCTGCGGCGCCGCAGGACCTCGACCATACGTTGTCCGATTCTTCTTGATCGCTTCCGATGTTTTGGTCGAAGTAGCACCGGCAGCCCCAAACACATTAACTTGCTGAAACATCTTTTGTACAAGCTCGTTCCACACAACCATACACATGAGACTAGGGCTTGCAACCTCCTTCTCGTGCTGTTTCTCCAACGCCGGGTTGATGGTAATATCATTGCTCGATGCGCCGGTGAGGGTGGACGCGCGGTTGTTGGCGCATCGTCGAACCCTTTGAGACGGTTGCCTTCGTTCAAGAAGGGTAGCTGCGGCGAAGGAAGTCGTTGAGGCGCGGACGATCAAGAGTTTCGTTGAAAAGGGAGAGGGATTTTTCAAGGTAGGTGAAGATGGGATTCATGGCTTCTTCGATTTTTTCTCGGTGGGGAGGTGGAGTTGCTTTGGAAGGTAAAGAGGGAGGAGGAGGAGAACTTGTCGACGATTTTTTTCCATTCCGAGGAGGTGTAACGGACAATCTATATTCAGAATGTTAGCCAAAAAGCATCATGCCTGAAACACGCGGAAAGCGAGGTAAAAAGGGGATCCCACTCACCCTATCCACAAAAATCGCCACCATTCTTTCCGCAGCCGTCTTCAAAATTTCCTGCGACCTGATCACCCAGAAATCGATGTCATCAATTTCTCCCTGTCGTCTCACACGAATCAAGAGTTTCCCCTGCGGTTCCAATTCAAACACCTCATCGTGCGTCAAGTAATCCGAGTATTTGGAGTCACGAAGGTAGAGTTGGCGTTTCGAGATACCGCACTTATCATCGGGAAGGGCTTGACGTCTTCATCCCAGACTTCGAAACCGAGGAAGGATTGGGAGTCGAGCATGTGTTGAGGAAGGTTGACATCAAAGTGCTGAGAAACAAGATAGATTAGACGATAATAAAAAGAAAGCGAAGAACAAAAAATTAAAGATCTTGGAACAGCTTAAAACCCACCTGATTCCAAACCGGATTCAAATTCTTAAAAATCGTCGTAGTCCTCGCCAACTCCGCCCCCATCACCATAATCCTCACATAAGGATCACTCGTAGTCAAATCACAAATCTGCAAATCATGCGCTCTCACAATCGTAATCTTATATTTATGATGATTCTCTGGCGCGTCTTCCGTTCGTTTCGCCTCAGGGTTGATCATGCCAACACGATCCGATATGCCGAGTTCATGGAAAATGAATTTGAGTTGCAAGTCGGCTCCAACAATGTTATTGAGTTTCATGCAAGACTCGTTGGAAAAGGAGATGGCCATGTCAGAGTTTTCGTTTTGCATTGTTTCAAATTCTTCGAGGATGATCTCTTTGTAAAGTTCGAGAGATTTGAAGGTGACCTTAACACAGTATGAGTATATTCGCTCTTCCAAAAAGGAAAAAAAAGTGAGTACCTTGATGAAAAGCAAGTAGAGGTCCTCCTTTTTGGACGCATTTACGGTATTCAATTTCTTCATGAAGCGAAGACCGTTGTTGAAGAAGGTAAAAATATCTCTTACAGACGCGCTGAACATGGTCGAAGGTGGCATGATCGGTTTATACTAAACAAGTCAAAGTGGAATTAATTCAAACTTCATACAAAAACAAAAAGTTTCTTATGATAAAAAACCACTCACATTATCAACCTTAATGGCATTCAACACCCACTGCTTCCATTTATCATCTGTCCTGCTCAACCATTCCGCAATGAACGGTCTGAAAAACTCTTCAATATTGAACTGCGCTTTACTAAAAAAACACCACCAGAAGTCAGTTCAAATACCAGTTATCACCCAATAAAAATAAAAAGCCTTACTCCACCGTCTCCGGTTCCAACTTTGAGAACAAATTCGACACCTCCTGATAAAGCCCATGAGGTCCCAACACATCATCAATAGAAATCCGTTCCAAATTCTTCAACACCATCCTCAGATTCTCCATCTTGATGATATAGAACTTCATATAGGTTTCCTCCACCAAACTCCTCACTCGGACCGTCTTGGCGATAGGGTCTGGGAAATGATGGGCGAATTTCTCGATATCGAGGAGATGAGCTTGACGAGGGAGATGGCGTTGTAAAGTTCATCTTCTTCTGAGAGTTTGGTGGAGACGGTGGAAACTGAGGAATTGTCGGTGCGGTCAGGGGTGTTGGCACCGGGGATGGAGGCGGATTCTTTTTCGAGTTCGTTGAAGCGGGCAATGATGGCGCCCTGCAAGTCATGTAGTTAGTCCAACCAATAGTGAAAAGGTGTCGAACCTGAAGTATCCCTGTCATGATTTCCGGAATATTCTCAAGCAATCCATCTGAATACATTCTATACGCATTATTCTGATTAATCCGCATCATCAAATCCGCGAGATGTTTCACGGTCATCCTCGACACAGAAGGTTCACCCTTGAGGAGTTCAATAAAGTTCTTCAAGATATCCTGAAGTCCTTTGTTGAGCTTCTTCAAAAGGAAGATATGGTACTCGATCTTGTTTAATGATTAGCATAGAGAAAGGGGACAAAAGGGGCTCACATCGCTGATACGCATGTGCTGGATGTCGTTTGTGAGGTTGAAGAGAGGTGTGATCCGTACGGCAAGATGGCTGAGTGATACCTCACCCTCAAGGAATCCGTCGATAAAGTATTCATGAAGTGCAAGGTCTCTGCAATCCTTGCTGATTTGCCATCTAAAAAACAATACCGATTGCATTAGAAATGGCCCATACCAGAATAATAAAAAGACAGTTAAGAGATATTATACCGTTGAGCACATTCTGAAATTAGATGCTTGCTGGTTTTAGAAAACTCGGCTTCTTCCGGCTTGACGTTTGCCGGGATGGATGTGAGATCATGTTCCATGCATTTCTTCAAAAGCGCCTTCAAGTAGGTTCTCCGTTTCGGTGGGAAGAAGAGCTTCTTGCTGTCCTCAATCTAAGAAATAAAGAAGAAATGAATATTCAAAATTTAGCCCCTGTCGCTGAAGAGAACAAAACATAGTTAAAAGAAAGATCTCTCACTCACCCCTGAATATTCGGATGTCTCAACAGCAGTACTTTCCTAAACCCGTTCATCGTCGCCAGCTCTTTCAACTTCCAATTCTCATAAGCCTCATTCGAGCTAAAATCATTTTTAGGCGCAGACGGCACATTCGACTGCTCCAAAGACCTAATATAAGCCTCCAACTCCCCCAACGAGATCCTTTCCGAGCAAATCTTTTTCACATGCAACACATTCGCGCTATGCTCCTCTGTCGTTATATTAAACACAATCCTCAACCAATCCGCCAACGGTGTTTTATCCGTCGCCTGGATCCCTTTCGTCTCCAACAGGAACCTCGAAAGGTGGGCTTTCAGGGCCGCATTGTTTTCTGCACGCTCTTTGAGGAAATGATGTTCGAGTGCCTCTCGAGAATTTTTTTCTTGGTTCAGGGCTTCGCGGATCGTGTTGATAAACATTTCGGTGGTTTTAAGGAAGGTGGAGTCGTAACTGGATGGATCGAGTTTTAGGGGTTTTATCTCTCGTTCCATGTAGGTGGCGAGGAGGGTAAGGAGGAGGTTGATGTCGGCCATTTGAGCGGGTTTGATGTGGACGGCTTGTTCGCAGAACCTATGCCATCGTTAACAAACGTCTCTTCCGGAACTATCGAAGTATACAACAAAACTTACTTTAAACCAGCCATAGCAAAGTGCTTTGTGTGGTCCACCTTTGGGATCATCTTCAAAACCTCCGCCTTCTGCTTCACCCTTTAAAAGGAACCCCGGTTAAATGCCAGAAAGCCTCAAGATCACCACAACTTACCTCGCCAAAAACACATTGATCGTGGTCACCGACAAGAACAAACTATTTCCCGACACCTTACTCATAACCTGTTCCGGTTCCTTCATCTTGATCGACAGACTCTCCAAAGCTCCCGTAATATTCTCTCCAAACGTTGCAGCATGCATCGGCGCATGATGCGGAGCAGGGGGCGCTGCAACGACGGCTTTCGGTGCATCTGCAACTGATAACGGGTACAACGCACAGATCAAAGAAGCCATGTAGGCGTCTTTGACGTCTTGATCGGCTTCAGAAAGTGTGAAGAGTTGACCAGCGGACGGGATGGGGGTGGTCGACGCATGGCGGTTTTTTGATAACGAGTGCGGAAGATGGTGCCGGCGGCGCCACCGGGTTTCAAGGTGTCCATGCCAGTTCGGAGATTGCTGCGGGGCGAGCCGCTGGAGGAGGAGCTTGGGGGGTTAGGGAGAGGCCTGGAACCATATTGGGGTTGAGGGAGGTTGAAGCTGTTGGATTGTTGGCCGTATTGATGAGGGGCTTGGTTGCCGTAGCTTGGGCGTTGATACATTTTCGAGGAAGGATCCGCCCCTGTGCTAGCCTCTGCTGTATAGAGTGGATCAGCCTGTGTTCAAGTGCGGTGATGGTTTCAAAATTTGTGAGGGCAAGACGCTTTTTGAACTGACGCATTCTATCGACGACAGGGAATCTGGACGGAATAACGCGAGTATGACGCATGATTAGGAAGGCCTTCATTTACAGCATTGGCATTGGAAACGTTTGATTTAAAGAAGATTCAATTTTCGATATTGAACTGTACAGGAAGATATAAACGGAAGACGCATATACAGAAATGCAAGACGATAAACCCCACCGAGTCCTCCTCCAAAAGTGAAAAAAAAAGCTGCAAAGTAATAAAAGATGTACGTATCGACAGAGAAACTAGTAGAAAAAAATGGGCAGCAGCGACGGAATGGAAAGAAACGTAAAACAAAGATTCAGAAAAGAAAACGAAAATGCCCATAAAAGAAAGGGTATCGATCACGCGCCTAATTCAATAGCAGAAGAGCTTTCAATTGGACCAAGTACAAAGCAGCATGCATCCAAAGGATCAGTATACCCAAATGTCAGCAACAATCACATTCTAAGAACAAGGAGGTTATGAAAGGGTCAGATTGTAATCATGAAGACATACCACAACAGCATCCAGCACACATTGCCGTAAAGCACAGTACAATACTATTACAGCAACAACACCAAGCGGTCGTCGCAACCGCCTCAGCGTTCTGCTGAGCACTCCAGTCTCCCTCAGCTAAAGTTATAACGTTACCTCCCCATCCTTCTTATAAAACCAGATTAATCACTCACCCTTGACATTCTGCGCATCTGCATCCATCAAAGGAATCGCTTGAGGTGCGGCATGGTGACTGTCGGCGGTGGTGTTCATGGAGCGAGTCTTTCTTGCTTGTTAAAGGATTTGTGGTTTGTCAAATTAGACACTGAAACGCCTTATTTTTTGATGATGGCATCTCCATACTTTGAATCGGCGTCTATTGAATGAGGTGTCAGACGGTGTAGAAACAAAAAAAGTCACACTATCGACTCCATCATATGCGTATCATGCATCCTTAAAACAAAAAGAAAACATGAGGTAAAATTGAGATGGGTTAGCAACAAGATAGGTAAAGATAAAATACTAAAAACTCCACTTTAAACAAAACATAAATTCTGACAGATTGCAAAAAAAGACCGAATTCAAGAATAAAATCTCTGTTCATCAAAAAATATACATGCCTTCAAGGTAAGGAAAATGATTTGGGAGAAGGGAATGACAAAAAAAGGAAAAGTGCGCCAGCGACCAAGTAAAAGGAAAACCAACATTTTATGGCATGCAAGGAAAAAAGTAATTGGAGTTCTGGTGTTGGGAGTGCGGAGGGATAAAGGGAAACATTATCAAACAAAATAACCCTATGAGAATATACCCCAAACAAAATCCTAACTCCTCTCAGTTCTTAGGCTCAGAGGTAGCCACGGCCTGGTAACCAGGCCCATAAGCGGGAAGGTCATCCTCCTCCGAAACAGGGTCGGAAGGCGGCATCTCATAAGAGATGGTGACCTTCTCGTACTTGACCTCCTCAACAACGTCATTGTTGAAAAACTCAAACGGCTCCTTCTGGGCCTCGTCATCACCACGAATAAGCTTGTAAGCAAGACGGGCAATCATGGCGTAGAAGACAAGAATGAGGGTTCCAGAGGCGGACACAAAGATGGCCTTGTCTGACATGTTGAGAGCGTTGAACCACTTGGCAAAACGACGCATACAGCCGCTGCGGTGGCCATTGGGGGAGGGCATGAGCTTCTCACCAACAGCCATGGGGCAGGCCTTTTGACGAACCATGTGACCATCAGGGTAAACGTCAACGATTTGACCAACAACAGTGTCATCCTGGTTACCCTGAACGACCTCCTTTCCGTTAAGCTCGTACACACGCTCAGCAATAGAGATACGGGTGACGTTCTGGCCGTCAACTTCGACCTTCTCAGAGGTAGCGAGGACTTGGATGCCGACAACACCAACGTCAAATGATTTTTCCAGCTCTTGACGGGTCATGTTAAGGGCTTGGGGGTTAGAGCCGTAGATAGTGGCGGCCTCAACTTGGGACGTTGCTGAGACCCATAGGGATTTCGTGACCGTTAACAGTAATGTCGCCCTTGGGGGTACATCAAACAGCATAATGATGTCAGGTGAACTTGGCGGCTAGTGCATGAAACAGAGTTAGGCTTCTTTTAAACGCAAAACCGAAGGAAACTCACCAACAACGTCGTCCTTTTCGACAAGCTCATCTTGACGAGAAACGGTCACAGCGAAGCGGCCTCCTTCTTCGAGAGCATTGACGGGCATAGAGCTCAAGAGAGGTTGCATGCACATCACTCAATGGCTTGGCCATCGATGAAACTGTTTACGATAGGATTAGAATCGGCTCCACTATATCTTTTCATTGAAGAAATATGGGGTTGAAAGGCGTCCGTAACAAGATGAACTTTCTCTATTGAGCAACAGCAACTCGCTCGATAAGCATTCCGCCACAATCTTTTTGCTTTCATCCCGCCACACACCCACACAATCAACCACACAGTGGTAAAATGCATGCTACTAAAGGTGGGATGGCTGATGGAATAGGGAGTTGATGGGTGTGATGTGATGTGATGTGAAGTGAAATACAGATACTCACCGACGGCACATGCAATGCCAACGAGAGCGCTACGGAGGAGATGCATTTTGAAGTGGGTGATTTCTGGAAGGTAATTTTTTTCAAAGTTGATGTTACGCAGCTGTCCACTTATAATTGGATTCCAAGGTTTGGTATATACGCTGCGGGTTGGTTGGTTCTCCCTCGAAATAAATAATGAAAATATCCTGAAACCATTTATTATTTGCTTACTCCTTACGTTTTACGCTAGCCGTGCAATTCTTGCTATCTAACGGAACATAAAACACTTCGTTGGTGAAGAGCCTTTAGTTCGCCAAATAAAGGGACTTTACCCTCAAACCAACATCTCAAACTCACTTTAAAATAATAATCTAGATCACCGCTCAAAGAAAGCATTTGATTAGATATCTGTAAAGTCTCGTTCTTAACGCCAAAAAGGACAGACTTCGAATCTGCGACTAGTATGAAAGACATTATGATTCTTTTTTGGAGAAATCCAAAATTGTCTACCAAATAAACCTTTGAAGCATTCTTTGGCCGCTGTTGACAATGAACCCATGCTGCCAGTCGACAAACGAGGGTGGAGAGCAGAAGAGGAACCAAGTCTAGAAAGGCATCCAGCACCGAGGACGAGTTGTATGTGAGCTCCGACTTTGGTGGTATGGACGAGTCGGACATGTTCGACAGAAAAACGCAGGAAAGGGATGCCAGAACGAAGACAGTGATGAAGATTGTGAAAGATCCGAATTTATTCAAAGCTTCCAGGATGGACGATTCTACGCAATTTGTAAAGACTATTGGGCAAGAGGTCTCGCAGTCGGAGTTTAAGCTACCTAGAGACGAGCCCGGAAACGACTTTATCGCGGATGAGTTTCCTGTTCAAGGATCTTCGATACAGAGAAATATTGAGATGAAAAACGCGACCAATATGCAGGATGAAGTTGTTCAGAGCGTTTCTCTCCGTCCACCAAAGTCCTTACTTAAAAAGGAGCACGGAAGAAAAGCTGCAGGATGGGATTGCCGTTTATGACCCCTTGCTCGTAAGATATGTAATGGACGATGTCTTGTTTACCCACTCTCAGCATACCGTTATCGATTATATAAGCCTGAGGAATGTTTTACGTAGGCGCATAGAAGAGCCTCAAACAATGCTTCTATAACGATGAAGTCGAATTTAGAGATTTTCATCAATACCGCTATGAGAAATATCGCTCGAAATCGTCCCAAGTTGGACGTATTCAGATCGTGGGTGGAAATCAATGCTCTGAACAAAGATTCGAACGAATCCTCCCTTCACAAGATTCTCGTGCAAGAAAGCCTCACTCCGAAGAATTCTGAGAGCCTTTGGAAGGATTTGCTGGACAAGAGGTATCCGCGTTCACCGAGGAAACTTCAAAGTGCATTACTCAAGTACTTTTGGTCTTGGTGAGTTGATAGGCTTAAGCGTGCATACTTTAACATCATAATACTTGCATAGCATGCAAGGAGTATCTTCCTGGAAACAACCTTCTAGCTTTTCGCGCGAGATTGGTGTGTGCTCTGGACACGATGAGGCTTGACCAAAACGATATTAAAGATTATGACTGACTACAATTATCAACATTGCAAGCGGGTAGCTCACGGTGATAGTATGTAAATCATGTTAGAAGTCCATTTAGTCAATCTATTTACAGTACTGGATCACGCAATCTCGGACGTTAATCGTAGTTTGAAGTGGGCCGGAAATCTTTTTCCCAGTGCTTCTCGCAGGTGCTTTAGTCGCTTGTTATGAAATTGGAAGCTCATTTTAGTAAGTTTCAGTGGCACCTTGTTTCATCTGACGTTTTAAATAAGGCGAACTAAAATTCATCCAGTATATTTTAAGAAGGTTTTTGAGGTTTGACGACAACCGAGACTATTGCTCCCGGCAATTGCGAAAGGATGCTATGTAATGCTATGAAGAACGGTAGACTGGAGCGCGTTCTACTGGTAATTGAGACTATCAGTCTTAGAAGGGCCGCCGCTGCTTCCACACCTTCTAACCCTTTCGAGAGGTCTTCGTTCGGCAGGGCTTGGTCAAATGCCGTACCTATACTATTCGTCTCATTCAACCACGTTTTAGTATAGTGATAGCAGTTTATTTTGAAACGAGCAGCTTGGGGGCCCGTTTTACTCTGTCTCTAATTTTCACCGGTTCTTACGACACATGAGTGAGCCTGTTGCACTCACTGAAAGTCGCCGCGGCGATGCAGTGTTTGCAGCGCCGCCTAAGGCTGACGGTCAATCTGGGCGCCGGAGAGCGTTGTGTTGTTGAGGATCAGGGAGTTGAGTGGTCACAACATTCTTTCAGAGAGGCGAGGTGCGCAAGATGCAAGTCTTTTGTAACTTTTTTTCTTTCTAACGTTCTTAGAAAAAGGTGCTTTCTGGAGATACTAAAAAAGGCTAAGTGAATTCTTCATAGTGGTTCAACAATGACAGATATCCATAGCATCTGAAGTGACGGGGGTTGGTAGAGGTCAGTAGATGAATACTTAGAGTCAGAGTGCCGCAATTTATGAAGAAAGCTACTTTCTAATCCCTTCTTCCGGGTTCGAACCGGAGACCTCCTGATGGCTAGTGACTAGGATACTGGTGTGATCCAGCCAATGTTACAGTCAGATGCTCTTCCAACTGAGCTAAGAAGGGTTTTTTTTTTTTTTTTTTTTTTTTTTTTTTTTTTTTGAAAAAACTTGATTCTTTTTCGGACATGCCCCCAAGCTGACCGGGACGGCCTCCATCGCGGAGAGGCCATCCGAAGAAGAGATCCAGACAACACAGCAGCCAACACCCATGGAGACAGAGAGGGAAGCAACAAAGAAGTCATGGGCAGAGCAGATGGATGAGGAGGAGGAAGGGGAGAAACCACTCACCGTCAAGAAAAGACCCCGTCCTGAAGAGATACCCGACCACCCTGCAGATGTCGGTATCATCGAAGAACAAGGCATCCGCTTCCCCAGAGTATCCATGGACGACATAGAGATAGTGGACGGAGTAATGAAAGAACCAGTTAGTCAATCGCCCAACAAACAGTCAAGAAATGCTAGGATTGAGGCTGGGGTCCTTAGATCGATCCAGAAGTGCACGACGGGGAAGGCACTCCAAGACCTCGCGAAGACCATACACCCTGAAGACATCACGGTCCCCATCCTCAATGCCTTCCTTAAGGTCATGCAACCCCTGCTACAGTGTCCGTCATGTGAAGGGATCGGCACCCAACACCATTGGAAACCTTTCGGACATCAGAACCAAGCACAGTGCAGTACGGTCCTGCATCCTGGATCTACATCCCCTCAAGATTGCCCGGGGAGAATCCCAGTATCCAGTTTCTGGGCATTCTGCCTAGATCTCCCCACTCTGCGACTGCCAAATCACACCCACAAGATGGTCCACTCGCTGTTCACCCCCCCCGTGATGGACACCATCCCAAAACCACCTTCTTCACTCCAAGAGTGCAAAAAGACCGTCAGAGAGTTATTTACCCTCCTACGCTATTGAAGATAAGACTAATATCCCACCAGCCCTCAAGAAGCTGATGCAAGAGATCCAGAAGTACTTCACCCTCGGGAAAGCCACTCAGAAGTAGTTACGCAATTATGCGGGAAATTAGCCAAGGAGAATCTGATAATGCGGAAGCGAGAGCAAGCAGGAGGTAGCAGACCAGAACCGGGGAGTTACCTTAATGCAGCAAAGCGCAACGGAGCTAAAAAACCCTCGCCCACCCTGCAAGCCATCGCCGCGATTGCAAAACTCGCCCCGGCACTGCAACAGGAGCAACTGGATAAACTGGCGGAGACCAGAAGGAACCCAGTCACCAACTCACCTCTCCGACAAAGAGAACCGGCCATCAAACGCACACCACTGAACATACAGTCAGTGGACGACATCACCAATCCAATACTCAAGTCCAAAGTCAACAGCATGAAGTGGACGGTGCTAGAAAACCTACCGGGAGAAAACCGCACAGTCATTCGACAATATCTACGCGCCCAGGGAGTCCCGACCAACAGCATCGCCAACAAAGAATGATGGGGAACAAGACCGAGATTGCCTTCCACGGCGAGGACGCCCAGAAAGCGATAGACAACCTTGTAATGCGGGTCAGCAGAGTAAAGACCGTAGCCATCGACATACGCACCACCTACTTTGAAGGAGACGGCAAGGAAGAGATGAAGGACCGATTCATGAACAACTTGGCCCAAGACATGGTGCAGGCCCATGACATGGCCTTCATCATCGCGTCGTACCTGTTCCGTGTTCCCCGAATGAAAAACATCTCTTACTCAATCGAACCTCAACCATCCTCGGCATCAAACAACTTGGGCGTAACGGCCCCGAGTCTGAATGATGGCACACCCGAATAGGAACAACGGGAAACCCACTACCATTCGGGTGGGTTCCCTGAATGTGAGAGGTCTCACGAACTCTTACCACGAATGTATTGATCTCCTCCACAAGTACAACCTCCACTTCTTGGGACTACAAGAAACTTTTTACCACTAGAATCACGTATCTTTGGATATGAGAACTACGTCCCTTTTGACACTCGGACCCCATGGATGCCAGATCCGGTCTCACCCGCCGGGGAATCAGCATCATGCGGAACCCAGCGACAACTTCCGCTGAAGATTTCACATTAATAGAGAAGGATCCTGAGGGAGATTTCATCTGGTTTCGGTTTAAAGGGGTGATTCGAATAGGCGTATTTTATATTCCCCCTAACCTCAAAAGATCTCGCCACTACCGGAAGAAACTGGTATCCATACGTCGGATGCACCACATGTTCCCGGCAGAACCATCAATGATCCTCGGGGACTTTAACACAAGACTGGGCAACCCCCATAACGGGGATCTACGGGGGTCTGCGGAATGGCAAAAGACGGCGTTTATTGATGGACTGGGGAAGGCAACCTTGAACTGATCCACAACCCGCCGTCTTTAGTACCCCCGTGGACATTCCAACGTAGTGGTTTAGGATCTGGAAACTCAATCATTGACTACATCGCAGTATCGGCTGGTCTGAGGGCCCATACTACCCCCCTAAGAACCGAGCGGCAGACTCCTGTGGATACGGATCATAAACTGATTTGGACTACAGTATCACTCCCTCCAGCAGCCCAACAACGCAATCAAGAGATGCAACCCTTCTCACACGGTCGACTAAACGAACCTACAATTCACAACAGATATAAAGAGAAATGCGCAGAAATACGGGAAGGAACGTTGCTGGCCATCACCAACGCATTGGAGGGGGCCAACATGGACAACCTCTCTGATAAGGCTGCACTGGAGGTAGTGGATAAGGCAATGGCGGCCTTAACCACACCTCTGGCGAAGGTCCTAGCAGAGGTGGTAGGACGACGAAACCCCAATAAGTCCCCAAAGGCTGATTCGTGTTGGGATGACGAGATGAAATCCTTGGCAAAAGAACGTCAATCTGCTCTTCACCGCCGTAACGATACGTATACGTGGTCCCCACTCTATGCACAGGCGGAGGAGGAACGAGAAGGCTCGGAGGAAGCTGAAACGTACCTTTCAAAAGAAGAAAACTGCGGGATACCAGAAATGGACGGAGACCTTGCACAACTCAACACAAACAGAGACCGTCAGGAGAGTTGCAGCTGCCTCTCGCCGAAGAGGCCGTCACACCACAGCATCGGGCCTCCGCAACGATGAAGCATCTCTCGAGCAAGCCCGTCAACATTTTGCTAAAGTGAATTCGATTAATGGACAGCCGACCGCAAACCCCCCACCCCTATCAGAAACACCTCTCCCCCATCCGCCTGAGGTCTTCAATATCCTTCGTTGACGACATCGTGAGAGCCATTAGTCGAACCCCCTCCGGGAAGGCGGGAGGGACTGACGGCTTTCGTGCAGAGGTGCTTAAACCAATTCGGACCATAGTCGCGGAATGGTTGACCCCCATTGTTAACTTCATGGTTCGGGCGGGAGTATGCCCTTCAGCCTGGAGTCAGGTGAACATCCTCCCGTTGTGGAAGGCCAAAGGGGATAGCGCCGATGTGACCCAGCACCGACCTATCTCACTAACGCAGGTCATGAGGAAAGTGGTTGAGCGAGCCATTCTACCCCATCTGGGACAGTTGCCTCTCGACTCAGCACAAGGAGGGTTCCGTAAAGGCAGAGGGACGGCAGACCAGGCGGCGGTTCTCAACGCAATCATCAAAGCACGTTTGGCGACAAATGGAGGGAGAGCAGGACACCTACTATGTTTCCTAGACATTAAAGCAGCTTACGATACGGTGGATCGTAAGTTATTGTGGGAAAAACTGCGCGCTAAGGGAACGCATGAGACCCTGGTCTCTTTGCTACAAGCGATGTTTGATAGATGTGTGGCGACTATCACCATTAACCGGGAAACCAGTGGGGTTTTTTGGTTGGAGATCGGCCTACTTCAAGGGTCAGTCCTCAGTCCGGTTCTGTACAGCCACTTCATTGACGATATTGCATCAAGGTTCCGCGCTCGCTTTGGAGCAACATCTATGGTCCTGTACGCGGATGACATCGTCATCATCGCTAGCTCAGTGGCAGAAATGTATCGTATGATCCGATTCCTGGAATATGAAAGTCGCCAGCACCATTTTCGTTTTGCTCCAGCCAAGACTGTCGTCCTGGCCCCCACGCATCTTGCCAACATAGCGCTCACCTCACTCAAACTCTACGACTCCATCCTTCCCCAACAAACTTCCTTTGGCTACCTTGGATTCATGTTCACTTTGTACGGCTTTGACCCCCACCGCCATGTGCGAGCCAGGATTCAATTTGGCAAAGCAAGGCTTAAAGACATAGTGCCCCTTGGATTTAGGGGAACGGCTTCTCGGGCAGCACAATTCTGAGGGTCTACAAATCTAAATTCGACCTGTGGTCGAATATGGATTCCAGCTCACCATATTCCCAGCCTCCCTCATTCAACAATGCGAACGATTCCAACTCCAAGCATTACGAACCGGCCTCTCCCTCCCATACTCAACGACTCAACGGGGGCTTCGTCGACTACTGAACCTCCCGACACTGCAATTCCGCAACATTGCTCTGGCAACTAAGTTGAGAGTGCGCATGTGGGATAGGAGGGAAGATCCCTCTTTCCTTACCTCCCTGGTTTTCGACATGGAGGAAATTGAAGGCGAACACGACCCTAATTTCCGTAATGTCATAACCACATCGCACTTATGGCAAGAAGCCATGAATAGACATACGGCAGCACCAGACCAATTCCCTACCTTAGAAGCAGCGCTAGTTCTACCGTTTTACAACCTCCAAGGAAGCAAAGAGCTCAGCACCCTGGAGGCAGAAAGGCTACGAGCGGCAAGAGAAGACCAAAGAGGGAAATACCAGGAACTTGCCCTCGCTATCACCCACAAAGATCAACCCGCAGCAATCCTGACAGCCCGTACCCCATTCATATCCAGGAAGACCCGTCGTCGGCTACTTTGCTGGAGGCTGGGTGCCCTCCCGGGACATCCGTACAAAGAGTGCATGAGATGCTTGGAGAGGGACGGCATACCCTCTGAAGTGAGCCGGACCCATGCAGTGGAGTGCTCTGGAGGGGATGTCTGGATCCCTGACGTCATAGAGGACTACGCACCTGGGGGGTGGGAGGCCAATGCACATCCCGGGATCAATCATATCGACCGACTACTGGACATTCTGGAGGACCTCCCCAGACTCCCCAACGTACCGCGACACGCATCACCGGAGCAATATGAAGAATGGCAACAACAATGCACGGCCGTTAACAACTCAGTGAAAGACACATGGGCACTGGCCGCTACCGCAGTCAACAGGGTCTGCTCCCGCCTTCTTGGCTGGAACGGCGATGGCCTCGACGACCAATAGCACTCCCCAATCTCTTTGACGGTTCTTTATCTTTTGTAGGCGAAGTTGGTAGTTTTTCTTGGGCAGGTTCTTTATTAGTGTTTTTGGTTTTATCTCCGGAAATGCGGTTACATTCCAATCCCACCCGACAGACGGATGGGTCGAGGGCAGGCCCCCGCAGTCCTCTTTTTTCTCTCGTACCCTAAAATCTTAAATACCCCAGTGGTCTCGAGGAAACTATGACTCCCTGGGTTCCCTGTAAGGACTCGTGAGTCCCCCCCTTTCCCCTTTCCCAACTGGTCCCGCCCCCCTTTACGCATGTAATACTTCTTTCCTTTCACCCGGTCTGTCAAATTGCCTGAGCCCAGAACGGGACACGTAGGCCTGTTATTTCTTTGGTTTTTTCTTTACGTGCGGGAGGTCGCAAGGCTTTTGTTGTATTTAGAGTTTGCCCCAATAAATAACTATAAACAAAAAAAAAAAAAAAAAAAAAAAAAAAAAAAAGAAGGGTTTTTTTGTGTCGAATACGTCCAGAAAAAACAGTATGACCATAATTTTAATAAATCCTTGTATCACCTTTTTTATCTGTTTGTACTTCAGAGATTATTTTTTTTTAAAAACTTCATCGAAGGGAACACAAATTAAACAAAAGTAAGATGACCATAACGCGCCAGGAGCTGACAAGAGACCCCACGTTGAATGGAAAACAAAGACGGCGGAAAATAAAACGCTCGGCAACCGCAGCACGGAGAAGCTCATGCTGCTGATAAACACGCTGCAAGCGTGTTAACAAGGTAATGGCGGCCGAGCCCAAATGGCCAAACGAATCAAAAAACAAACGGAATAAAAGCATAACCATGAGCAGAGCAAGCATCCACGTACTTCTGACATTTTTGCGCCTCACGCAGCACGACGGCAGAACCAGGACGAAAAACACCGAGGGATTGCGAGGCTTGGAGAGGGGAAGTACCGGAAAAGGTCAACCAAGGCATGACGCCCGGCCAACCAAGAAGGGAAGAGAACATCAGCGGGGCGGAGGGCAACACCAGAAGACGAGGGGACGGAGAGGTAGGCCGGGTCAGGAGTGCACGCAACACCAGCCATACGGGCAATAGAAACCAAGCAATCACGGACCAAGTTATGCCGCATAGCAAGACCAAAGCCGGCATGTGTGGAAATCTCTGGGCACGCTCCGTGGACTCTAAGTCCATAGGAGGAGATCACAAGATGTCATTACATGTCTAATAAAGATTAGCAGTAACAAGTCTACTCATTAAAGAGCTATTACACTCAATGTTAGTAGTATGAATTTAAGGTGTGAGGATGAAGTGATTCTAATGGGGTTTTTTCTAAGGGTTTCCAACAATGCCGATCAATGAAGATACTAGGGTGACAAAGCTCTAAGCTATGTCTAACAACCATTCTGGTGTCAATCTACAAGACTCTTCCAACAACTCTTTTATATAACCCATTACCTATGCAAACCAGCAGTCAAGTCGTATTTCCACGCGCTCCCAGGTGGTGGAGTCGTTTCAGGACTCAATGGCATGCATAAGAGGGGGAATAGCGTAGCGTACTTGCCTGTCATCGTCCATGAGCATCAGGAGGGGCATTGAAGGAGTTCTCATTCAAGAGCATGTCACAACATCCCGTGCCATGGTACACTTTACGACTTAATTAAAACAGGGCCCATTCCAAGTAAGAGGCAGATAGAAAGACATGGTGTCATATAAGCAATGTGGGGGGAAGATCATGCACAAACAGGACAGGATATGATGATTTTTGTGGGGACAACTTCTCTCTCAGTTTATTATTAATTTTGCTGCTGTAAATAAGTTAGTCAAAAAAGGATATAGTAAACAACAAAACAAACAAGAAACGAGAAAAATATAAACAATAAACACATAAACCCCTATATACATAAGTACGTCTGCTCGTTCCTAACGCGCCTATATAACTTTAAACAAATACGCATTAGTGACGTCAGTCGTAATTTGACAACAAAGAATCATCATATAAGAGAACACGTACTCTTGGAAATATAAGTGACGCCTAGGCTAAGACAATCATTTATAGTCATTATATCTTTTATTTATAGTAAAATATATCACGTGAAATATAAGAGAACCTTCAATATTTCACACATGGCAATGGAGAGCATGGTCACCAAAAGCATCCAAGGGCATGCGACAAGCGGGGAGGGGGCAGAGGGGCGGAGAGGAGGAAAGGGCGACAAGAGGGAGCAGAGGAATAAGGAGGCGATAACGAGCAATGGCACGGAACTCAGGTGGAGAGAGAGTTTGACACAGGCCAGCAATCGGGAGAGCCAACCAGAAATCAGGAGCGTGGGAGGTGGACAGGGAACGAAGGAGCGGCATGACGGGGAAAACAACAACGTGAGGGTGAGCATGGATGGAGAGAAGTTTCGAATCATAGAACACGGTAGCCAAAAATTGTTGGGGTTTTGGGGAGGCAACCAGGCCAGAAACGAAATCCTCACGGGAAGGCACACCAAACGCCAGGGTGAAGGCGTCAACCACCGCAGAGACACCCGGACAAGGGGGAGCAGGGTGAGAGGAAAGTAAAGACAACTGAAGGGGGAGAGTTTGATGAACAGAGGCCAAATACGCAAATGCCGAGAGATCACCCGCAGAAGTAACGCCAAGCCCGCCAAGGGTTAACGGAAGCGTGGCAATCTCAAACTGAAGCTCACCAAAACCACCCGCAGCTTGCACCACAATATCAGCCAGAGCATCATGTAACCGAGCGTCGAAGACGGAAACAACATCAGAGAGGAGCGTAGGGGGAGTCGTACGGAGCGCATACAGCAACTTCTGCGCGCTGAGGCAGGAACGAAGAAGGAGGAGTTGCAGCTGGGGGTCTTCAAGCTCAGCGAGACGTGCAAGAAGGCCCACAGTTTTGTCGATACGGTGACGGAGGAGGCCCTGACGAAAGGTGACGGAACGGAAACAGCGGCCCCAAGGATTTTAACCCCATCAGGCTTGATGGAAAACGGGTGGAGGGCCACGGGCAGATCAGAACGTACAAGATCCGGCCAAAAAACTCCAGCTTGGACTCGTTGAGGTGGAGACCCAGGGGAGGGCCAAAACGACGGAAAAACTCCAAGACATGCACCAGTACCGGAGCGGGAGCAACAATAGTCCCATCATCGAGAAACCACCCGGAGAACAGCAAAGGGGGCGAAGGGGAGTCCAGCGGCAGGACCAAAGCCAAGTAGTGCGGAAGACCCAGAAGAAGGACATGAAGAACAAGAGCAAACATCAACGGCCCCAAGGGGTCACCCTGATGCACCCCCGACGTAGACAAAAGGACCGCGGACCCCACGTATAATTGAGCCGCAGAACTGTAACAATACTCAACCCAAGCGGCGATAGAGGGGCAAAACCGGCGGACAGCCGCAAAAAGAGACTGACGATCCACCTCATTAAAGGCATTGCGGAAGTCGACCAAGAAAGCAGCCGTGCCAGGGGGTACATCATCAGACTCCAAGAGCCGCTGTAAGGCATGGAGCACCGCCTCACCCCCACCACGCACACCCACGCCAAGCTGATGATGAGTTTGCAAGAGAACAGACACAGGCCCAATGACGGAGGCAACAGCCAACTTAGAGACCAGGCGACGGAAAATGCAGCCAACCGCAATAGGGCGAACATCCTGCGCCCCACCAGGTTTGAGGAGGGCGGTCAAAGGGGCACTCGCAAGGTAAGGCGCTAAACAAACAGGGGCCTGCCCAGCCAAGAGCAAATTGCCAACCGCAGCAAGGCCGGCTAAGAACACACCGCGGTGTAACAACAGCAGCGGAACCCATCGCATCCAAAAGATGTTGAGCCCGCAGCCCATCGCGACCACAAGCCGTGCCTTTAGGGAAAGACTGGAGAGCTCGAAGAACATCGGCATCCACCAAACCTGAACGGAAGGAGGAGGCACCGAAGACGGAACCGGCAAGGAGCAAAAAGGGTTCTTAGCCGACAACCGCGCAAGAGTATCCTCGCTGGGTAGCAACGCCAGGGGAGGACAAAGCACGCACCGCAGCCCCAAACTGACCATCACACAACTTAAGCCGCGCGCGGCGAAGCTGCAGCGTAGAGGAGGGGGAGGTAGGAAGAGCATGTGCGGGAAGCGGCGAAAGAGGGAAAGTGGCAAAGACATCTTCGAGAAGGAGGAGGATACCATCAGGGGCGGCATGCCACGTAGCCAGCGCAGCGCGAATAGCGGCAGGTTGGCAACTACGATTACTGTGACGAGGGACGCGGCGGAGAACACACATAGGGAACAACAACCACCAAACCCAGGCAGCGACAGAGGAGGGAGAAGCAACAATGGCATCCATGCAGGCACGATAAGCATCAGCGACAGGGAGGCGCACCGCGCGAGGCAAACTACGAACCGTAGGGACTTGACGACGAAAAAAGCATTTTCAAGCAAAACAGCATCCAAGGTGACGGCGACGGAAGACCCCGACAACACAGAAGGAGGGACGTCGGGAAAGGCACGAGAGGAAGGGGAAGGCGGGGAGAGACCATGAATCAGTTGATCCGGCAGCCAAGCCGAAGAACACCCACTACCAGGGCAGGTGGAACGAGCAGCAGCCTTAGCAGCAAAGAACCGACGACAGCTGCAGCAGAAACACGAGGGCGAGGAGGAGCAAGAAGACAGAGAAAGGCGGCATGGACAGTAGGGTTCAACAAATGAGAGGCCAAGGCATCCGTACGGTGGGAAGACATAATGTGGGAACGCAACGCGATCACGGCCCTTAAAGCCGCGCCCGATTATCAGAGCAGTGGGAGCGAAAGGGGCAATGAAGGACGTCTATGTCATCATCGTCTCCAACTCCCCCGACTCCAAGGCCCTGGGAGGAGCGACCCTGGGAAGGGGCGGGACGGAGGCCAGTGGGGCTGGTGGTAAAGGCGGCGGACGAAGCCGACCCGACCAACGGAGGCGATGGAACTGGGAAAACCGCCAAGTGCGCTGGTAGTTTGCCGAGGAGACTGGAGGCTGAGCTGCAGGCCCTTGTGCACCACCGCCTGCTGCAGGTCCACGGGGAGGTCCTCCAGAATGGAGTCGGCCAGCTGACGGAAGCCGGCGGAACGATAAATGCGGGCACGGCGCTGCACCACAGCTGCTGCAATCCGAGTGTAGTCCGGGTCCGACAGAGGAGGCAAGAGCGGGAGCAACGGCTCCTGGGCAATGGCGGCTTGCAATTGAGGGGTAAGGGGCAAGAACAAACACCTCCACGGCATGAGGGCGACGAGAGCCCACAAACGAAAGCATCTTGATGGCCTCGGCGGGATCCCAAACGACTGAGTCAAGAGCATGGTGACAGCGGTCCGGAGGTCGTTCTGAGCGGCACGGGAGAGACGCGGCAACGGGAGGAGGCCGTGAAACAACGGGGTGGAGGCCGGGACAGGAGACGAGGGAGCAGCTAAGATCAGTGCAACTTTCTCCGCGGCGGAAAGCGTCGGGGCCAGCAACTGCGATTTCCATTGCTGTTGAGCTTCGAGGCGCTGTTTCTCCCAGGCATCGCGGTGGGCCTCCTGAGCCAAGCGGCGGGACTCCTGCTGTCGACGAGAAGCGGCTTGCTGAGCCTGCTGACTGGGGGGCGAGGCCGAAGGACCGTCACGGCTTTGTAGGAAAGTGGCACCGGCGGGGCCAAGGGCGGGAAGGCGTCGGCATCCAACGGAGGGGCAGCGGCCGGGTGGCAGTGGGCAAGGGCGGACCAGAAGGTGGCGGAGGCGGACGGTCCGCCAAGGTGGGGACACGAGTCGACGACGCTACTTGAGCCAGACGGCCTTCCAAGTCGAGTATGTGAGCCTGCAACGCGGCTTCCTTCTGCTGCCAACGGCTCCGTTCCAGGTCCCACGTCTTCAGAAGCTCCGCCAAGTTGGACTCCTGTTTCTGTTGGGCTGCTTGATGCTGACTCGCTAATTGCTCGAAGCGGGTAGTGAGAGCGGCTTCCTGTTTGGAGAACATCAGCTGCACGGCGGACTCCATGCGGGCTTGCAGGGACTGGACGGCTGCGGTCAGGGCTTCCGGGCATTCTGCCATAGGGCTGTCGACGCGACGCTTCTTGGAGGGGGAAGGAGGGATGAAGGATGCCACGGTCAAGGGGTGTGATGTGATGAAGGGATGAGTGGAGGGGGGAGTTCAGATGATGCAGGGAGGGGTTGTCAAAAAAACTTCATGTCATTTCTTCCTTTCTTTTAAAATTCTCAGTGCCTTCCCATAAATTCGTCTTTCTTTTCACACTCTTACCTTTTCGCATTCCCTTTTCTCTATCAACACATCCCGGAAGACACATCCTAGAGGAATGCACTTCTGCGGTAGTCAAGAGCAAGGAGCCTTCGAATCCTTTCAGCTTCCAAACAACGTACCACATATCGATTCGGCCGCACCCCCATTCCACGTCTCACCATTCCTCGGGACGCTTAAATGACATCAGAGATCGCGAGAAGCCAATGGGCTGCCCAATAGGAGACGATAGGGGAAGGAAAAGATGGACTCCAGTTGCCCACTGGGCTGCCCAGTGTCCTGGTGAGGCAAAAGGTTGCCATTCACCCCGCTCACAGAATCAGCAGAAAAAAAAATGGCCCCACTTTGTTCTGGGGTTGAACGGAGGTGTGGGGTCCCAGCGCTTATCAGCATTCATCCGTTTGTCGTGCAGGATTGTTGGATGCATAAAAAAGATGTCTCCAAAAAGAGTTTTCAAGTTGCCATCTCTACTGCATGATATAAGTAAGAAAAAGATAAAAGTAAGGAAGACGTGTGGCATGTCGACGAGCAGGCAGTAAAATGAGTTCTTTACGACATGTATAGAGATAGATATTATCTTACGTTTGATGTGTTTGATGTAGTCCTTACGTCTTATTGAAGGTTGGTTGTAAAGATATGCTGCACGTCAGAAGCTTAGGAAAGTACATCTCACCAATAAACAAATTAAAAGGCCATCGACTGCAGCAATGTTTCTCCACCATCAACCTGCTACTCGTATGAGCGTCATTACCTCTTTTAACGCGTATCCGTTACTCTCGCGTCGTTCTTCCTTCATCGATTTCGGTGGGGAGCAAAGGCTGTCCCCTTGGTGGTGGTGGTGAAGCCAACAAAATTTTCGAACCAACGAGTATACAAACCTTTCAGGACCCAACTGCCCTCTGCATTCTCACCCGAACTTTTACTACCTGCATTTTCAATCCTCGACTCCCTTGCCGCACTCCAGTCACCGAAGCCACAGGCTACGCTTTCTGCATTGCATCACTCTCAAGGCATCATCATCATCCAGCATTTGTTATTAAATCACCATCATCTTTCCACAAGCATCAGCATCTTTCAGGCATCCTTTGCACGCTCACGCCGTTTGGACCATTTAACTTCAGAGAATCCATAAGTCCGTTTCTATCTACACAGGTAAGCAGCAGTGATCCGTCCATCTTTTCATCCCCGCTCCATCCATCTGTCCCCTTCATGAGCATTCTACACTTTCGGACTTAACTGTTTGGGAGGGAGTGAAGGGTGTCTTTCTAGAGGGATCGCGACAGTTCTAGTGGCGAAAGGGTTTCCTTAGCCATTCCAGTAACGCGCCTCTCAACATGCGTGCTCATCCGCTATTGGAAGGGAGTTTGGAAGGGACAGATGTAAATCCCTACATCGAATGACTCGAAAAAGTCAGTGGCGAAACACCCATGGGTCTTGGATAGAGCCACACCCTCTGCCTTTTCATAACTGTGCCGCCGCGAAACTCTTATTTTGTGGTCGTTCAGTTTCCATCCCTCAAGTTGCTTTTCCTCCACAGCATTCACTCATAAAAAGACGCCCTAGTTCCCACCTCTATTTTTCACAACTTTTAACGTAAACAAAAATGCAGCCTCTCCCACTTGGTCTTTCCACATCGTCACCCCTCAAGACATCAGCTCAAGGCTTCTCTGCTTTTGATCTATCCATCGCCGCATCCTCTCTCGACTACTCTCAACTTCAAACAATAATGCAATCTTCACCCTCCTCCATCGACATCTACCCCATCGCACCTGCTGCGGAGCGCCACGCACATCCCAAGAAGAAGGCCTGCTTGGGCTCTCCCTCAAGAGCTGGTCGGAGCTCATTCGCGTCTCCTGTTCTCTGTGTCCGTGGTGAGATTGCGACTTCACCTACAACGACATCATCCAACACCACTCCCATATTGACCAACGTCAGCCTCAAGTCCATCCGCACTCCAATGACCCCTGACTCTATAACCCGACCCAAGCAAGAACCTTCAGCAATGAAGGCGGATACATTGGAGGGTGCTGGCATGTTGTTGGCGGCCGCGGCGCTTCTCAACTACACTGGTGAGGAAGATTCGGACGTCTCCTCCCCATTCTCCAACTTTAACGATGACGACGTGGACTTTTATGAACATCAAGCTGAGGTCCGGATTTCATCATCGTCTGCGTCTGTATCCTCAGATTCGCAGGTCGGAGACTTGGATGACATGGAGCTACGCACCATGACTCCGATCCTCTCTGTGGAGTATAATCCTAGGAAGAGGTACGCTTCGGCTTCGCCTTCTGTGCCGTCCACCCCACCGAACACCCCTGGTGGACGTAGTATGGCAGTGTGCAGCATTGAGTTGGAGCGAAGACTTCGGGCTGTAGTTAGGAAGCAGCTCAAGGTATCTCACGATGCCGGTCTGATCTCCGTATAGCCCTTCCCTCCCATCACCTTTAAAGTTTGTAAAGATCCGAGTATTTCTTTCTTTGACCTTCACTCATTTGCTTTTTATATCTGCTTGGCATTTACCCATTCAGATGCCTGTTCATATGTTTATTCTCCCCTGCAATTTTGTAAAGAACGTGTTTTGTTTTTTGTTTTTGTTAACCTGGGTTTTGAAGGAGATGCTCGGATTGTTTACCCCCCAATTGTATCTGCAGATCCTTACCCCACTTTGTTGTTAAGATTTTGCTGTAAGCTTGTAAAGCTTCACTTATTTATCCCTTGCGGTTGTATGTTTGTTTGTCTCATAAAAGAGAATGTTATTATAAAAAAATTTGGTTTTATTGGTTTTATTGGTTACATAGTGTTTTTTATCTTTATTGGGTGTTCTTTAGTATTGTTTTTGATACGTTACGCTGTGTCGAGTCTCTACAGTTTCATCAAACAAAGTACATACATCATCTTTGGTCAGTTCCACTCAAAATCTTTATTACAAATCACCATGGCTTCAATTAAGCAAAGAGCGCAAGAAACACGCCGTACAACGCGATATGAAGCGTATCAAACTGCGTTCTGGTTCCCACCGAAGCACCGTCCCCACCAAATGTGACCTTTGGATTTTTCAATGTCGCCGTGGAACCTCCAGCGTCACGTGTATCTCCTGCGATCGCGATATCCTGCGACGATGCCATCATCACCGTAGAGGCTCCATCTGCGGAAACCGAGTTTAAAGATGAAACACTGGGAGGTGGGGTGTAGAACGTTGCGGAAAAGGAAGGTGTGTTGGAGGGCGATATGGTGGGAAGGGAGGATGTAGGTGATGCGGGTGAAGAGGTGAAGATGTCGGATGTTGTGTATCCTTGAGCGACGAGAGCGGCGACACCCTTGAAAAAGTGATGTCAGGACGTTGTATGAAGGAAATATTTTGATACCTGGCACGATGCTGAGACGCGAAGTTTTGATTCTGTTTATGTAATTGTAGCTGCTTGTCCTCAGGGCAAAGGCGTACATTGCATGGCGTCCTGCATCAAGTAAGCAATTCATTAATTAAAGTAAGAAATAAGTAAACAAAACAAAAAAAGAAAAAAACGAAAAATAAAAGTTACCGTAGAAGTCCTACACAAACACCATAATACTCCAAGTCGGTGTATCTGTCACCATATCGTTACATGAAGCCTGCGCCAGAGACGCCGTATTAGCGCACGCAGAGTACTCGACTGATCGTTTGCAAGCGTCAACGTTTTGGTGGTGATGGTGAGGTATATGAGGAGAGGGAGGAAGGACGTGGGGTTTAGGATATGAAGGAGCATTTAGTGTGGTATGGTGGAGGATACTTGCTTTTAAAGGCGTTAGGGTTGATCAATGTGCGAAGTTGATCATCAGTGACGCGCGTTCGCGTTTGAGTTTTGATCAATGGTGGAAAGAGGAACAATGAAAATAATGATGGAAAGAAGAAAAGGTATAAAGTTGAAAACTGAGAATACAACAAAGAAGCGCGTAGGATAACGTTTTTTTAGAATAAGAAAAAAAGGACAGAAATTAGAACAAAAATTCAGGAGTTAATCCAATACTCATGTCCGAATCGGACTAACATGATCATCCTGACAATCCAACACAAGAGTCATCGTCTTTGCCACCAAACAAAGGGGGGACACCTTCATCCCCACGTGAGGATCATTTGTCGCCTTAAAAAACCCCCGTCAGTTCGATACCCCTCTCTCCAACAAACTCTCCAATTCCCATCATCACATTCAAAATATGCACATCCGTCGCCCAACGTCATCAGCCTCTCTCCTCCTCTCCACACGCCCCAACTTCCACATCCTACCCATCCATCGCCTCATCTCCATCTCCACCCCGGAACCATCAACATTCCACAGCCCAAAAGACCCTTTCGGCCTTCCCCGTCCCACCCCACCATCCCCATACGCCGCCATGTCCAACACCCCATCCGGTACAACGCGTCACAAAAAACTCAAACTCAAGCTCGCCTCTTCTCCGCCTTGATCTTCAACGCGCAGAACATATCCTGTGTGTCAGGGAAAAGGGAGCAGGGTTTCGTTGTTTAAAACATTTGGATCGGTTCTTTGATGGTGTAGAGGGACAATTGTGAGTTGTTTGTTGAGAAGTTGCTCATCGTGGGTACAGGTGGAACCATTATAAGACTGTTCTTCGGTTAAGGCAATCGTCATGGTTACCGCAACGGCTTGTGGAGCCTGGAGTCAGGGATTCGCCACCGGCTGATAGATTTCTTCTTACGCTAAAGACCGACACCGAAGTCAAAGATGGAGTTTACCATGCTTTTGAGGTAAATAGTCTTCTTTATATGACCTCAAGATTGACATTGGAAAAAAACAGGAGGACATCCACATCAACCGATCTGTTGCCGAAGATATCATCCAACACCCCGACGACATCAAATCATGGGAACATCAGTAAATGCATTACCTTCATCGTTTTTTCATAACCCCACTACATCAACAGCCACCCATTCTTATCAAGCCTTGTCGATCGTTTCAACCTCTCCAACGGTGGTTTAAAACCCATTGGCGCGTTAACAAGCATCCGAACGCGTCTCGCGTTTGACGGTGATTTCTTGGATTTAGATGAGATCAGGTACCCGTTTGGAACGGAATGGGCTATCGAGATTGAGACGAGGGATCCAAAGAGAGCTGAGGAGGCAATGTAAGTTTTGGTTTCGTTTTAATCGCTGATAGGGTGTTGGATGTAGGAAAGGAATATTGGAATCTGCGCGGATTCCGTTTGCGAAGAGCAAGAGGTCGAGGTTTGAGAATTTGAGGGAAGGCACCGTCGCCTGATGTTATGTGTACTGGTCATATTTTCATCTTCCTTGAACAAGAGCTGGAATGAATGGTTTTGTATTTTCATCCCCAGATGTTTCAACTATTGTGTTTTCACATGTATCATACTTTTCAAAAGGTTTTTTACCTTACGTTTGCGGCCTCTCCTTATATTGCAATGCATCCAATAAACTAAGTCATGTTCAATAATGTGTATGAAAGATACGGTGTTTCTTCTTCTAGAAAACCGTAGATGATTCTGCATAGATGAGCATGTTCAAGTATTCAAATATGAAAGAGAACAACAAAAGTTTTTAAATTGTGGTGAGGGTATCCATCGATTATAAATGAGGGGTAGTAGCAAACAGAGAAAAACAAACGGCTTCCAAACGAGAAGCAGATACCAAAAAAAAAGGGAGAAAAAAAAAAAAGGTAAACAACATGCGAAAAAAAAGGCCACATTATAATATATCTTAGGTTTCAGAAAGATACGGTGGTGGTTCATCGACCGGTGCTGAAACATGAGAATAAGGTGCATTCACGCGATCCACATCCAACGAAAGCGGATCATTGATGGCGTTCAAGATTTGTGCAGATATGGAGAAGGAGTTTGGGGTGATGTTGGCGAGAGATGGTGTTGCCCATTCGTTTTCCAAGGTCATGCGGGATGTGGAGGTGGCGATGGGGATAGGCGAGGAAGGAGGGAGGAGGGAGGTTGGGGGGCGCTAAAGGATGAAGACACGGATCCACCATGAGGGTCAGCTTCTTCCATTGATTGAGGTGAGAGGAGGGAAGATGGGGCGATGCTGACAGCTGAGGATGTTGATCCAGCGTTTTGAGGACGCAAATGAACTTCATCATCATCATCATCTTGAACGTCATCATCAGATGGAGTGTCCACTTCCAATTCCTTCTCACACGCCTCCTCCTCTTCTTTCCGTTGCTGCTCCTCATCCCGTCTCAAATCCAGCAAAATCGGATCATCCACTTCATAAGGCGGCACCCAAACATCATTCCCAAAAATCTTATCATAATCCAAAGTCGGCATCACCTCTGGAGATTCATCCAACAATTTCTCACACTCCTCTCTCCCAACAGACGCCATCACACATCCACATTCCATCACCACCGTTTTATGAATGACAGATAATTCAATCCGGACTTGAAGGGTATGCTTGATCTCCACGTGTGCGGGTGGACCTTGTTGACGCATGGGAATGATGAGAGATGGATCACCGGGACGTGATGACGCAATGAAGTTTCCACGACTAGGCACTTTGAGCTCAACGTCACGTTCAACGTACATGCCGTCACCGCCAGGTCCAGAGCTCCATGAGTCAGCAAAACGATAGGGAACGCGACGGCCACTGTTTCCAGGTATCGGTGCGAATGTTCCAGTGAGAGGAGCTGAGGAGGATGAAGCTAACCCTGCTGCTGGGATGGGTGTGTATCCAGCAAACCCGCTTGCAGTCTTTCTTCTTGGCTTGAGTTCTCCCAATTCAATCTCTCTTTCCCCACTTCCAGCAGATGTTTCGGGTCTGGGTGGAGCTCCTTCATCGAAATCCCATCTTACAATCTCAATACTGTTCTTGACAACCCCTCTTGTACTGTACGTGCCGAGACTTCGGTGCTCACGAATAAGAAGAGAGACTCTCTTGATTCTCACACCCTTGACGGCATCCTCCCTGGCTACAGAAAATCTGTACGCTAGCCGAAACACATCACCAGGACCAAGCGTAGTTGCTGATATCTCAACCTCATATTCAATAGGGCTGTCACCAGGAGCCGACCTCCAACGTTTAGAATCCGGTTGAATAATAACAGGAATAAGCCTCGGATCATGAACCACAAACGGTTCCACAATCGCCACTCCCTCCCTTATTCTCGCAAACGACAACAACGTAGCGCTCTCCTCCAACTCTGCCACAATCTGATAAACCGTACTCGCCTCAAACGGTTGACTCGAATGTTTACTCGAAAAGGCAAACGAAGGAGGTACGAGATTCGCGATCCTCACTGCGGCTCTGAGGATATCGCTTTGGTGGTCTGGATCGGGAATGTTGATTTGAAATGGAATGTCGAGACGTGATTCCGGGGGAAGGGTTTCGGGCGAGGAGAGGAGGGGAGCGACTTCGTTGATGAGAGATTTGGTACGATGGCTGACTTCCATGGCGTCTGCGGAGGCAACGTACATGCATTTGGTCTCGCCTTTGAGCTTGACTCGGAGAAAGTTGATCTTTATAGGGTATCTTGAGTCATGGATGATTCTAACGATACCTCTGAGAGTTCATAATGTCAATAAATAATTCAAGTCAAAACGATGATTACGAAAACGAAACAGAATGGGATGAGGTCCTTTGAGGTTAATACGATCCTCAAAGCCCACATTCACATCCTGCCAAACATTGTTGACATTACAAAAAAAGTACTCCATAAGGGCTCAATGTATCAGAACATACCTGACGGTGCAAGGCTCCAGTCCATAAGTACCATACACGAACGAATCCGTGTCTGGCAGTGGGTGGATGGTGATGACCGGTGCCATGCCATTCAGGAGAATGGAAGAAACGAGCCACACAATATCCTTCAAAGTCTTTTACACACTACCGAGAACTTGAATTCTCTATTGCCTTATAATGTTCAACTTTGGTAGAGCAATGGTGAAGCCTTGCGCAGGAATGAGGGATGTGATGGTTGGGACGAGGGTGGTGGTGTGCGTTGAAGAGCAATGAGGCTTACAGGCCCTAGAGTTGAGTTTGTGTTTTGAGAGTGGGACAAGGTGCTGAAGGTTGCTGGAAGAGCGCTATAGGCGTGGTAAAGACGTCCCTACGGCTTTTAAAAACATACAGAAAGCCCATCTGAGGAATACTCAAGATTAAGCGCGTTTGTTATTTTCATAGAAAAAACAACGACAAAATAAAAAAGCACAATAAAGAGCACGTATGGGGTCGCAGAATAAAACATAGAAGACTTCCCAAGAAATATGCGGGTGGAGAGAATGATGGATTGACATTAACGCTTAGAGACAAGCTTGCGATGCAGAGTTTGGGGTGTTGGTCTGTAGAATTGGTCAAACATTACGAGGATTGACTGAAGGAGGTTAGCACGCGGGCAAAAAAACAACAAATGGAGTTATCAGATCATAGTAGGATGATCAGCTCTAGCACCCCGTCGTATCTGAACCAGACGCCGCAAGAGCCTATTGCTCTGCCAAAAGCCAAACCATACTACTACTAAACGCATCCCTTGTAGCCCTTACAAGATACAGTGCTCCGTTCATAGTTGCTCTCTCTTTTTTACACATTACCGTCCCCTCTTTATCATGGAATCATGCATGTCCAGCACAAGAGAATGAGAATTGAATAAATCATGATTTCTGTATTTTCTCACCAAATACGCAGAAAACAAAAGTGCATTAATGGAGGCGACTAATAACAAGGGTTAGGGATAGAGGGGAAATAATACATATTGATGATGATGAAGAAAGAGTGGAGAGAGATTCCCAATGTTCAAGGGTTACAAAAAGAAGAAGTCAAGAGATTCCTTAGTGCTGTTGTAGAAGAGAGAGATCGAGTTAGACATTAGCTGACTAAAAAGTACACAATGAGTAAAGAAAAGAAAAAAGCTTACGCCAGGGTGCGCACGGGGACCGTCATGAGCAGGGTCAGCAAAACTGATTCTCGAGTGATCAATGGTGGATGCATCCATGTGGGCCGGGGGGAGATGTCTCGGGCCAGAGTGCGCCACATCGACGTTACCCACACTTTGAGAGTGGTCAACGGCGTGCGTGCGTGGCGGCATGTGACGTGGTCCAGAATAGGGGTCTAATTCAAAACAAAAAAAGTTAAAACTCGGCAAACGATCTCACACAAAAGAACTGAAAATCAAGCATTTGAAACTGGGAAGGGAATACTGACCAACAGGGCATGAGCCTTTGCCTCATGGGCATGGTGTGTGAACAACCGTGAGGTGAGCCCTGGGTCCATCATGCTTGGGATCTGCCTCATGAACAGTCGAATGATCCTTGTGAGCAAGGTCAACCTCTGCCTGAAGGTCCTTGGGACCTTGTGTGGGGCTGATGACGGGGACCAGCTTGAATGGGTCAGCAAAGGAGACAAGGCTGTGGTCCTGGTGAACGGCCTCGACCTCTGCCGCAAGAGGACGAGGAGAGGTGTGAGCTGGTTGATGCCTGATCATTGGCACCTTGTGAGTACTTTTTCAACATGATAAATGGATGGATGGGTAGGTGGGATCGGTATGATGTCCATGCATGAGGTAGAAGAATCAGAATCAGTATGTGGTAAGCGTGAGAATGAAAAATGAATAATAAAATAGTAATAATTAAAAACAAAACATACGTCTCTGGGCTCTTTGTCATGATGCGAATAATGTTGGTTCAGGGGTTGATGGGAGGATAAGTTTGAGCAAGGTGATGAGGGGGAATGAAGAAGAAGCCCTGCTCCTTTTATACTTCCCATCTTCTAATCTTGTGTAACTCATGGTCATGTGTGACATCACTCAATCCAGTTGATGGAAGAATCACGAATGCGTCACTCAAGTTCATAGTCGGAGTTTAAAATCCTTATCGTAGCCAATGAGATTCAATCTACTCTGTTGTGTTCACAGAAAATAACCCTAAGGAAGTGCGCGTGCTCTTCAGGTGTCTCCACCATTCCGTCATGACGGACTCCTTGGAGACTTGACCCATCACGATACAGACTAAAAAGGCCTAACCATGATATAAAATGGAAGTCAATTTCATTTTTATCAGGAAAAAGCACGGCCTGTCAGGAGACATGTCATTTATAACACTGAAAACAAGGGTTTTTTGGAACAAAATTAGATAGAGAAAAAAAACAAGTCAAACATTGAGGTGGTGAACATAGACCTAAAAAGACAGAATGATATTAAATAAAGTATGACGGTCTCAATGGAGACCTGTGGGTTTATTGATAGAATGTGTCAGTTGATACAAGAAGAGGGGAGAAGGCAATGTGCCTTTGTGCAGGTAGGCGATGTACAGGCTGGTGGGATGTACAGAGGCTGACGCGTTCAGACGCGTCTCGCCTCGTAAATCCCGTCAGCCCTCCTCTTCTCAACCACTGCTACGGACTCTCCATGTGCGTGACACATGGTACCGTCACTTTGGTTTTAGGTACGTGATACTAACAGTCCGAGGCTTATGAGACTGAATCTCAACAGTCCCCCTCAAGCGAATAAGTCTAGGGCTTAAAGGTTGAGTTCCGCGGCACGTCGCATACCGAGGGAGTGTCGATGTTTCTCGAATGCAACGCGGGGAAGTGCCTTGGTGAGTATGTCGGCGATGTTGTCGTGAGTGCTGACATGTTGAATCGTTACGTACTTGTCGGCGATTGCCTCGCGGATGAAATGGACTGAGCGGAGAATATGTTTGGTGCGCTCATGAAACTCGGGGTTGTTGGCGAGCCTAATGGCTGAGTAGTTGTCTTCATGGATGACAACGGGCTCTTGGGGAACTCCGAGTTCTTGGGTGAGTTTGGAGATCCAGATTACCTCGCGTGCCGATTCTGATAGTGCTTGATACTCGGCTTCCGTGGTTGACCATGAAATTGTGCCGAGTTTCCAACTGCGCCAGCTTACAAGATTTCCTCCGAAGAAGAATAGGTAACCGACTTGGGATTTGCTGTCGTTCAAGTCTGACATGAACGATGCGTCGCAGTACCCTTCGACTTTGAGATCTTGTAGGTTGGTGACACTTGGTTGGTAATGTAATCCCATGTCCCTTGTGTGCCAGACGTAGTTGAATATCCGGACTGCGGCGTTCCAATGTGTCTCGGAAGCGTCACTCATATACCTTGCGACAGCACCACTGAATACGAGATGTCAGGGCGTGTTTGTGTGGCGAGGTTGTGATCTTCTCTTGACCCATCCCTCCCTACCTAGCTTCGACTAGGGGTAGGGAGAAGAGTAAAGGAGTTGCTCCAGCAGAGCAAGTCCACAGAGCACTAGGGACAGGATGTACTCCTGAATCTAAGTGATGTTGTTGTTTGGCGATGGTGTGGTGAGTGATCGCGAGATTCTGCTTAATAAAGGGAGAAGGGAACGTGTTTAGTATCTTCTATTCGACTTACCTTGCTAATAAACCAATATGAGCACCAGATCGTCTCTGGCGATCGGGGAGGGCTGAAGCCTCCTTGCCTTCCTGCTATGGCACCTTTTGGAACGTGATGATCTCGTTGCCTCACGAGCTGGCACAGGGTAACCTCATCATCACCTGCCTGCAGCGTCGATCACCGGCTCGGGGATCATCAGAGGTGGAATGTAGCCGACCAAGCCTAAGCTAAAGGACACTGACAATGAGGAGGACCCTTGGCTCCCATCGCAGCCTTCTGCTTCAAACAGCTGGATTGCGGCTTCACAGGTGGCAGGGGTAGAGGGTGGCTGCCATCCAAGAAGGAGTGAAGGGAGATCACGGCGAGGCCACGCGCGTGAGATAGAGGATGGGGATCAACTCAATATCAACTACTTAATTCAACAAGGTACAAATTAAATCAGAAATCTCTCATATTAAAGTAATACACAAAATACAAATAAATAATAGACAAACATATGCACACACATATAAACGCACATATGCGCGCACCTCTTCATAAAAACCTATAAACGTGGGGAAAAACTATATATAAAAACCCAAAGGGAAAAGAAGGGAGGATTCAATATGACGCGTAATATACGCGTCGACGCGGGATATAACGGAACTCAACGGACTTAGACGGAATGTCCTTATGACCATAGGCCATGTGAATAATGTAATTCTTCACATTCTCCCGTTTTTAAGAAAAGACTTACGTAGAAAAGTCTAACTTAGTTGGCAGAGTATAAGAACTATCTGTAAATATATCAGAGCTTGCATTATCGGCAAGTCTATAAGGCAAGTATTGGCAAGAGTTATATATTGTTACCGTCTAGCATTTCTACAGCTAAAGGTACTTAGGAATATTGTTTGCACTGCTATCATTTGCAGAAGGCCGGGTTTTTGGGGCTTTGTGCGGTGGCTCCTGATCAAGTAGATCAAGTGCTGGCAATGAGATCATGTTACATAATCATTGTGGTGAGCATCGCTGTGCTCTAAGACCAATACAACCATTGCATGGTCAGTCAGTGACGCCACAAAATGGTGGTTGACATTCAATTGCAAGGAATTCGTTTATCACAAAGGCGTAGTCTATTCTCCAAACAGCTTTATAGAACTCTGTTGGTCATGCCAAGTATATCCTGGCGTATGCAGATGGCTATGACGAAATCCATCCTTAAAACCTAAGTTAATGAATGAGCTAAGCCAGTAGCGTTCATCATTGCGGAATCCAGAGTATCCATAAAATCTGGATGGTTCGAACATCAATTGCTTTGTGAGCAATGTTGAAATCTCCTACAACAATTGTATTTGACTGAGCTTTGAGACTCTTTACAAAAGTGTAGTCGTTCCAGGAACTTCATTTTGTATTCCTGTCTGTGATCATGCCTTGTGCCATTTGGCGCATAGACATTCACTATATTCATACCTAAAAGGCAGAGTGTAAGGCACCGTCCTTCTTCAACAAAGTGTCAAAGTCAGTGCGCATCATATGAGTCCCACATATTACTGAAAGTACGGGGATATCTTCGCGGACCATGGTCATAACACCATTGTGTCCATTTCTTTTGTCGTCAGCATACATCTTCCATCCGCGGACGGACTTCAGTTGTTGCCAAAACTTTTCATGACCATCGCCGACCATAGTCTCTTGGAAGCAGGCGATGTCACATTCCATTTCATCCAAATATTTAGCAAAGAACTCTGCTCTATTGGATTCATCACCTTCAATTCTCTTTGCAAAGTGTTTCTTAACAAGAGCTTGAAGGCTGTTCACATTCCAACTTATAATCTTCAACTTGGAAGAGCGGAATGGTGTGCGTATATCATCAATGGGATATAACTTTTTCATTGACTCTGGTGGGAAGTCGTGGATCATACGAGAAGGAACATCAGGCAGAGCCGTCGTTCTCTCAACGCCATATATCTCGCGTAGAGATGGGGTGAGTCTGAGTTGTCCTCTTTTCATTGAGGGGTGAGAAGAGCTCACGTATCTCAAGTATTTCATAGGCATAAAAACACTTAGAGATTTTGGAAGTGTCAGGCACTGGGTAGTTTACAGCATCTGGTGGTATACCAGCACTAACTGTTATGACATGGGTAATCTGTCCAGGTATGGTTGCGAGAGGAGTTGACCTCAGGATCAGGCACCTGGCAAATCCAGAATCGGGTAGTTCCTGTGAACTCCCGTTTTTGATATTCAAATAGTCTGCGTCTCTCGAGAATGTCCTTCAATCGAGATGACTTTATCCTGACAAAGACATTGTCAATGAGCTGTTCAGGGAAGATAACTTCACTGGAAAGCAATGGTCGATCAGATCCAAACTCCCGTTTTTGAGAAGGAGAAAAGACATGGGCGGGTGGGTGGGTATAATGAATGCTTTAGCATCCTTTGCTTGAGGTTGGAAGCCACAAATGGTCAACATCGTCGAGATTAGGCTTCATTCAGGACGAGCGACTTCTATCGGTCATCCTGGCATCCGGAAATAAGGATGATTTTAAGCCTATCGTCGCGGAGACAATAAGCAAAAGGTAGAAACGTATTAAGATACGTCAGCTTATTGAGAGAATCAAAAGGACCCATGCAGAACGTGTCCCAGTGAAACTACTCAACGTTTATAACAGATCCATCTCGTCCGTATTAAGAGCAAAGTTGCGACAAAGGACCGTTGTAAGTTGACAAAGTGTTGTCAAGGTGTTTGTCATCAGCGCTGTCGTGAAGAAGAAGCGTCGAATGGTTGTCCAGGTTTTCACTAGGGAACGGTGTTGTTGTGGATAGACACCACGTAATATTAAATTGCATCTACATAGGCGACTCGAAGCCCATGGATGCGGTAAGAGCAAAGGGAATCTCCTAATAGGGAATTTGCCCTTGCAAGTTTATGAAAACGTTAACGGGTAGTTAACGTCTGCATGGTTGTATCATCGAGTTTTGGAGGGGGAGATGGATTGCGCCAAATGGCGTGTTTGTCTCCCGACTCTAGCACTCATATGTATTTTTTGAAGTCAATAAATTTCTTCTTCAGAATCTTGATACCATACACGACGTAGGTAAGAAGAGGAAAGAAATCTATTATTTCTAATTATGTTCTATCACTACAGAGAGGAGAAAGAACTAAGGTAAGAGGAATGGTTCCATCATTACATTGCTCATTTAAGAGGTGGCATCAAGGACAAGGTCCCGAAGAGTAGGAGAAGGTGAGCGGGGTGGAGTTGATGAGGACGAACAGCATCATCAACTTCAATCAGCTCACCATCATTAACAGGGCTTGGCTCATCAACACCGACGGGGAGAGCCTGGGGGATAGCGGCTGCGGGGTCCGCAGAGGAAGCGTTGGAACCCATGGTGAGTACTTTAGGTGCATGACCATCAACTAAAGGAGTATTCTTTCCCACATCAGCGTCAACACTCCTGAGAAGGGGGAGAGGAGGTCTGCTGGAAGGGGTGGAAGAGCCAGAACGAAGCTCACGGTACTGAAGAAGGGTGAGCTTCTTAGTGATTCCTTCAACATCCGACGTCAGATGCTTTGTGTTTGCTAACCCATAGACTCTAGGGCGTGACAATGGATGACGGGGTGCTCTACGGCGAGAAGCAAGAGCAACTGGAGCCACTGACGGGGGTCGGTGTGGTCATCATCACTGGCAGAGCCCACAGAGGAAGTGGTGGTGTCGGTGAGAGAATCACCATCAACCGAGGAGAGGCTGGTAAGTGGGAGTTGTTCCTTCCCAACGTTGTTGAGGGGATGGTTCAGGGGAAGACGGACCTGACTTCTCTGTTTCAGCAGAGCCGGGGAGCTGGTACTGAAGGGACCAAAGGGACCGGAGGAGGTGCAGGGGCGAGGATGGATGCCGACGTGAGGTGAGTCGATCACGCATCTCTTTCACCTTCATCTGACTGTTCACCAAGCAGCTGGTGAGGTCGTGCCGTACAGCTACAAGTGCTGCAGTGTATTCCGTCTCAGCGTCGAGCTGGCGGTAAAAGCACCACAGCCCATGAGCATAGCAAGTTCGTTGGTAGAGTCGACTAACATGTCTCGAACTCCATTAATTGTATAGGCGCTTGCGACGTTCGTCCACAAGAGAGGTGAGAGACTCTAGTCTCTCGTTACGGTAAGCAACGTTACTTTTGAGTCGTCCCTCATTAACAGTAACTTCAACACCTAGGTCTCCAAGGCGCTGAACGAGATGGAAGACCAAGTCGATGTTGTAGCGGTTGCTACCAAGTGTCCGCTCAGTTTTGGGGTAGCTGTTGGAGCAGGAGCGGCCATGCTGGCGGTCATCAGCAGGATTGAAGGATGCTGGTGGGAGCAGGAGGTG
>JAHLKC010000160.1:0-83830 GCA_025449115.1 Chytridium lagenaria
CCGACCTCCTATGGGCGGAGCTGAAATGAAGAGGATGTACAACGTCGTTAGTCAACATACTTGTGCAGCATGTTCGACTGATGCATGGCCAAAGTCATTATCAACGGGAGAACAAGTTACGCCTACTGGTTTGATAGGGGGCTCATCCAAGGATGTGTTCTCAGCCCTATCTTGTATACCTTCTTCATTGACTCCATGACAAGAGAATTCGTCATAGTTTTTAAAGCACTGATAGTGATTTACGTGGCACAACATTGCTATACTAGACAAATCCGCAGAAAGTCTAGCCGCAATGTTAGAATTCTTATCCAATATCAACACTAAGTTACATTTTAGATTCGCACTGTAGAAAACATAAGTCCTCTAACCAGAAGAAGCCACAAATAACGAAAAAACATTACTCACACTTTACAGGCAACCAGTTACATTTTGTGAAGTTCTCTGTGTGGCCCCCTCTGCTAAGCCCCGGCATACAGAGGTAGAGAACCACATAATAGGTGACGAGACTAGAGTCTAGGAAGTACTCCTAGATCAAGAGTCAAGCCCTGTTCTGCCTTTAGTGATAGCGGGGATTTAAGTTGCTGTGGTTTTCGTTCTAATTGTTAATAATAAAGGGAAAAAAGGAAGAGAAATGCCTAGAGACTAGATCTAAAGTGACTAGGGGAAAGGGGTCTTCGAGAAGGGATTCCATCCCGCTCCAAGAGTGTACCAGGCCTCATATATGCCGCAATTCCTATATCAATCTCATCAACCTATGGCCCTGCTCATGCCGCTTTCCCACTCACAGGCAACTAGATAGCCTGTCATAGCCATCAAGAATAGAACAGAGGTAGTTATACTGACCAAACCTTCAAAGAAATCATGCCCTTGAGGCGTATTCCCACACCTCATACCTTCTTAGACAATGTCTTGAACCAGAGCACCCGCTAGTACAACTCAACACACCATAGTGAATAAAAGGGGAAAAATGATAGCACAGCCCACCAGCGGCTGGCCTGAATGTGCAGAGGGCTTCATCCAGGACTAAAGAGGTGTACGTAAATCTATTCAACTTTCTACAAATAATAAAACAATTCATAAAGGGGAATCAAATAACAACAACAGGCATCTTAACAAACGTGCTAGCATGTCATAAGTTGGCACACCACATCAACCGCCCTTTCTTTTATAAAAACCTCTCTCCTATCTATGGGGAAAAACTATGAAAAACCCTGAGAGGGAAAAGAATGGAACAGGAGCAAGGAAATAAGGATAAGGGTACGACGTCTATACAAGCGACGCATTCATGCCTCTTGGTGAGGTTATCTTATAATCTCACAGTCGGACCTCCAACACGCGGATCGGTTCAAGAATTGTTGTCGGGCCCGAGAGCACTTGAGTACCCGGACGTCGCCCAACCAGAGGTGGTGACAGATTTCAACAATAAAACCGCTTGGAAATTCCGTCTTGGACTTGGCACTCAAGATACTCACGGTGGTCTTCAAAACAAAAGGCATCATTGATGATTCCAAAGGTATGCGGGCTATCTTATAAAGCAGGCTTAAGAACGACGGTTGAGCAAGGACCTAATGGCGGACATTGATAGGGGCAAGCAAAGAGCGCTTCAGGCGAAGTCGGAAACGAAAGCGCCAGAGAGGATTGTCAGGAACCGACGAATGAAGGAGGGGTTGTGGAGAAAACCTGTGGAAGGTACAAACCTTTACGTAGGAGGATTGGAATGGTGAGTTGATGACAATGCATTGGTGGATGCGTTCTCAAGGTTTGGGAAAGTAGTGGAAGGGTTTATCATGACGGAAAAGGGGAGCAAGAAGTCCGACGGATTTGGCTTTGTCACGTACAAAAGCAAGGTGGACGCGGCCAAAGCCATTGCAGGACCTCACGATCCGCGTTTGGCGGGACTAAAAGGTCTTGTTGTGAATGTAGCAAAGAACTGTAGCAAGAAAGGCAACGATAAAACCGGGGTTTTAAAGTCAAACTCTGGAGGGAACGCGAGAAAAGCGGCGGAGAAAGATACTGATGATAAGGAATTCGAGGATTTTTCCATCGGGTTCGCGCAGTGGGTGCGCCGTCTGCCTGTAGATGAGAGTACTGCTGTTGACAATGAAGATTTAGACAAAGAGATTATTACTTTCCACCGTTATCAATCTTGTTTTTCCGGTGCTTTTGCAATGATGTCCAGTCCTACGAAAACGCTCCAGACTATTCAGACGTGGATACCTCCACGTTTTGGGGTTACGTACATTCTGGTTGCTGGTCCCATATGACACTGTACAAAAACCACCTGTATGCGATTGTCAAGTCAAAGGAATCCTTCCAAACGAAGTTTATCGCTGACGCACTCATACTTGATTCTCAAATCACGCGTCTTCCTCAGGTAACCCAACAAATCTCGAGCACATTCCCAGTGCTCTTCACTAGGCCCCGCTTGATAGCGTGCCATCATTCCAACTGAGAACGCAATGTCTGGTTGCGAGTTCACCATCGCGTACATGAGTGATCCAATCACCGTTTGGTATGCCAAGCCGTCAACGGTTTCCAAAGGTGACGTGTCATCATCAATCCTGCCGAGACACGTACCGGGTTGTATAGGGAGTTTCTTCACGTGGTTTTTGGGGGACTGTTGGACATAAAACTCGGGCGATCTGGCTCCATGGTTGAATTATATCATATCTCATTATTAGCTGAATACCACACCGCACATAGTGAAAGATACACCTAGACTGGGGAAGCCCAAACACAGGCTAGGGACGCGACTATGTGTGCTGAGTTGACGACGGGCTTGCATTTGTTATGTTGTGTTTGTGTTTATATAACATAACCCATGATTGTTTTTATCAACTAGAAATTAAGCAAAACTTCAATAGATTTACGACACCCATAAAGACCTCGTTCTAGGCAGCTTTGCTCTGTGCTCTCCCTACCCTATTATTACATGCTGTGTTTGAGTATTCTGTGAGGCTTTCAAGTATGGACATGCCAAGGGGTGCTGGAACCCTAGGTCAAGGTAATGAGTCTTAGTAAAGGTAACCAGAGTTATTACGCCTTTATGGCAAAACCCATACAAGGACTGCTCAGATACACTTTATTATTACTTTTCAATGATCTGGGCTGTTACTTGTCCTTGAGGGCATGCGACCAGAGAGGACCGCAGCAGACAATGGAGGAGTAGGAACGAGTTAAAGGTCATACAGATGATTGTGAGGTCAGGATACTCCTTGGAGTAGGAGATCCCTCCTCGTAGCCTTTTAGGTAAGTGTGATCCCGCTAGGTTTTCTTCTTTTGTTTTTCGTTCTTCCCTCCTTTTCTGGATTAACTGCGAGAAGCAGACTATTCAGACGTGGATACCTCCACGTTTTGGGGTCCATATGACCGGTACAAAACCTGTATGCGATTGTCAAGTCAAAGGAACGTCCTCGGTAGGTGATTCAGTGTGCTGGAGAAACGCCACAATGTGTGGTACCTTGATGCGCTGACGCAAGTGGTGGACCTTGGGGTGTAATAACACATCAAGAAGATAAAGTGTGAAGACCTTATGTGCAGAACATAGACGCAAGTGCTTGAGGTGAGTTTTATAAATAACATTCTTGTTTTTAGTCAACATGATCTCTATCGCCATTTCGCACGACTTTATGGATGAGACTTTCGGCTTGGTGGTTAAATCCGGACGCCCTTTTTTTGAACTACAGAAAGACAAATATGGATTGATGGGGGGCATTTTCAAGATTTTCGAGCTCGCATCAAATACAAGTAAATTTGATTTCTATTCTCTATATAACTACACATACATTTAGACCTTTGTCATGTTATCTAGATACCATATCCTCAAATCCACATTCAGTTGGCCCTCCCAAGTTCAACCACATCTTTCTGGAATAAGTTGACGCATTGGTTTGCCCAGCGTTGAAAAGTTTCGATGGTGTAGTGGTTAAGTCTGAAATAGGTGCAGGGCTGGAATGTGATATAGACCTTTGGGCGGAGTCAATAAAATCTTGAGGTCTCGAGCGGAACAGTGTCTCAGAGTATGCGGGAGCTGGTACATCATATCAACTTCTTGCCATAAAGGCCGATCAGGTTGTGTTGGTGCTTCTACAGTCTTGAAAAAATATGAAAAGTGTCAGCCTTTGGCAACGACAATTTATGAAACACTCACAATTCCAATCAGTTCAGCTTTTGTTTTTTTCCGTTTCCACCAAACAATAAGAAAAGCCATGATCACAACAGTGAATGCAAACGTGAATACTCCGAAATAAGCGGAGACCAAGAGTTCCGAGCGGGTTGGTGGGTTGAGGGGATTCGGAGGTGGCTTGTGGGTTTGGGAGTTTTTGGGTGGGGTTACCTTGTGTGAATGGAGGTTGGGCGGATGCAATAGCAGGGGGAGAGGTGAGGGTGAAGAGGACGGTGGTGTTGCCGCTGACTAGTTGACTGTCGGGCGATAAGAGTAGTGAAGGAAGGGTAGAAGGGGGCAGACAATAAATTAATCAATTAAAACGATTTATAGATAATTGGCGATTGGTACCTGATGATTAGAGGGCGGCCGCTTTCAGTTATGGTCGCAAGTACATCACTCTGATTAATCGTACCGCTTCTACAAAAATAATCAGCCAAAAATTACAGAACCAATAGAGAATGTACATCACAGCATCTGTCGGACTTGCTGGCGGATTTGACGGCATTATTCCAGTTGCAGTTGGTATGGCATCCGTGTTAGAAAAAACGGACAAAGGGACGGAAGGCCGTTCGGCGGGTGGCGGTGGTATCGCGGCAAGATTACAACCAGAGGTACGTGGAGGAAGTAAAGGACGGCTTCATTAGCTCTGTAAAAAATGTTACAATGACGGTTAGATATATGAAGAATGTAGTGTTTGGTCGAGAGGAGACTTACCGTTGCCGCGCAATCAGATTTTCGGAAACAACCATACAGTTTTCATCAAGTCGACTATCAAAGCTATGTCAAACCAAAAAATAATAAATAATAATACGCAAAACTCACATTGACCGTGTATTTCAAGACTAGGATCAACCCTTCCTGAGATAAAGTTCGATGTAAGATCCCTAAATATTCAGAAAAAAACTAAATATGCTATGGACTTACAATGTTTCAAGAACAGGATGGTTTGATTTGGTGAAGATGCTGCTGACATCGCCAAAGAGGTTGTTATGGCCAAGCCTATATTCGTAGCGCTGACAGATCTTGTCGTAGACAACTCACAAATGCCTCGTAGCCTTGACCACTGCCGGATGGAATCAGGAACCGGCCTGAGACAGCACTGTAGTCACATTGAAAATCTCTATTTCCGTGAGTTCGCCGAGCCATGATGGAAGCGGTCCCTCACACCACTTTGAAAAAAGTGCTACGATGACGTTAGACCCCATACTCCGACAACCATGCCCTCACCATCACCGTCAAAGACTTCATCGTCCTATACGCATCCGGAATCGTGCTTGACCAGTCATTCGAATGCAAGCTCATCACACTCAAAAATCGCAATTGCGCTAACGCAACAGGTAACGGTCCATTCAACCCCCGTCCTCCAGATTCAGAGCCGAGACCCTCGCCACATATTGAAATGCTGGATCCGTTGATGTTTCGGGTGTGATTCTGCATGTGATCCCTGGGATATTGGTGCAGCAGTCTTGACGGGGGATGGCGAGGGTTGGGAAGGCGGTTGAGAGGGTGAGGCAGTCTTCTCGGTCGTCCTGCGACAATCGTTGAGAAAGAGGAATGAAAAGGAGACACACAAAACCGTGGAACAGTGAATTTGTTTGGAATTTGACACAATGGTGACATCAAGAATCCGAGATCAAACCTTTGGATTCAGTCCTTGCGATACAATATACTTCGAACGGGTTTCTGCGGTGTATTGATAAGCCAAAGCAAACACCCACAACCACGGGCATGAGAAAAAGTGCTAAAAAAAACGTTTTAAAGTTCTGCTCTGTCGTTATAGACGGAGATTTTTTTTGTTGGTAATTTTAATCTCAGCCTTGGTTTTTTCTTCTTCTCCAATAAATAGCGATGAACGCCGTCACTGCACCCATGATTGCGAATGTTACCACTCCGACAATAAGGGGAAGACCTAATCCAAAAGGGCCTTGAGACGCGCGGGATCTGCAGGTTGTGGAGATACTTGGGTTTGAGTGGGGAAATGCTTGGGCGGAGGAGAATGGGCTTGTTGTAATCGTTGCAACGGGGGAGGGGATAGTGACAAGAATGGTAGTGGAGCCATTGACGAGTTGGCTTTACATATAGGTTTAGTAAGCGCCTTATTAATAGTATAAAAAAAGGAATAAAAGTAAGGCACTACCTTACGATAAGCGACCGATTTCCTTCCATGATAGTGAGGCAACAGTATTCTGATTAATTCTTTTGTCCTACAATCATTAGACTATACTAAACCATCCAGAAAACCGTAACAGCGGTGTTGGACTTGACTTTACAGAGACGAGCTCCTCAAGTAGGTGCACTGTTCGTAATTGTATTTGTAGGTGCTGCATTTCCCGGTGGGTCTGGGGTTGCTCTGAATATCCGCTTGTCCGTAAATGGAGTCACAAGTACACTCTATCCGCCCTGTCGAAATGTACATGATCGTGAGAACAAGAATAACGAGAATGCCTCGCTTACAATTGCCAAATGGTTATATTATCATGCGACACGATATACAGGTATTAGATCACGTACATTTGATAAATCACGCTTTGATGGTATCCTCCGCTTCAGAGCATCCTCGCTAGTCTCACTCTCAATATCCACAATTAACCTCGCCCTTCCAACTCCAGGACCTTTGGCGAAACCAGCAACGACGCATCCAAATCCAGATCCATGCCATCAATCTTATTCACCGGATCAACGGCGGATACATTCGACCGAGAAGTGGCGTGATCGTGAGTGTTCGGAGCTCGGACGTTGCTGACGTTGGTAAAGTGAGGGTGATGGGAGGGGATTTCTGTGATATGAATCTGAGTAGGGGGGTGCACTGATCTCGCTGTCGATTTCTTGCCATGAAGGGGGTTGAGAGGGTAAATAAGGTGGGTTGTGTACGTCCGATGTTACGGCAGAGGGCTTTTATCATTAGTGTCAATAATGAATAAATAAATAACTAAAATACCATTTCGTTGATACCAGCCTTCGCCTTTCTTCGCTTCCAATAGATAAGGATGAATGCCATCACCACGACCATGACAGCAAACGTCGAAAATCCGACAACAAGGGAAAGTCCTACGGTTCCTAAAAGGTTTTGCTGTGGTTCTAAGGGGATTGCAGGGGTTGTGTTTTGATGGTACTAATCGCGGTGCCAAAACGAGTTAAGGTGTGGTGGTGGCGGCAGGGGGAGATGTAAGAGTAAAAAGGGCCGTGGTGGAGCCGTTAAATCCGCGGCTGAATTTTGCAGAGAAGGAAACGGATACATATGGTTAATGGCGTTAATGATACTAACTAAAAAGGTATTTTTTGGCTACTCGAAAATACGAGTAGAATATCACTGAGTAAAATACCTTATGATCAAAGAGCGACCTTCTTCAGTTATGGTCGATAATACATCACTCTGATTGATCGTTTCTCTGCACCAAAGCCATCAGACAAAGTTTGAACACTGAGAATACCGTACCTCACTGTATTTGTTGAACTAGGAAATGGCGATAGGTTAGGATGAGTAGTCCGAGCTTGCGTGGGGTCCAAGTTGCCACTCGACGAAATGGTCGGAGGAGTTAAAGGCGGACCGATGGGGGATTGCTGGACGTCGCAACCAACCGTGCGTCGAGGGGTCACGAGGCTGCCGTCTCTTGCTCTTAAAATACAATGAGTATCAAGGAAGAGCCTTAAAAGTCAACAGCTCAATATACTTACTGCCGCGCAAGCAAGGCATCGGACATTACCATACAGTTATCGTCAAACCGACTTGTAAACAGTGATTTAGATATTTTAAAACGGAAAATACAACACTATACGTGAACAATGGAGACCGCACTCACATTTGGGATGTTTGCTCAAGACTGACATCAAGACGTCCCGAAATAAAGTTCCCTGCGATATCTCTATGCGAAATTGGCCAAATTAGAATGGCTGCCAAAAAAAAAAAAAAGTCGACGGACTTACAATAATTCAAGATTAGGATGGTTTGATGATGTGAAAATAGTGCTGATATCTCCAAAGAGATTATTATGTCCAAGCCTGAGAGAATGTAAGGATTTTAGAACAGATATAGAGCTACCATAGTTTTCGCAACTTTGACCACCGACGGATAGAATCAGGAATCGGTCCAGATATCTGAGTGTGGTCCATATTTAACGTCTGCATTTCCGTGAGCTCACCGAGCCACGACGGCAACGGGCCACTGAGTGAGCTATCAAAGAACGACTGATGGCACAGAAAGGTTAACGGAATTATATTTTATCAATGAAACTACCATATCTGTCAACGAAGTCATGGTCCTAAAAGATTCCGGTAAATTCCCCGTCCATGCGTTCGCATTCAACCGCAAAGAAGTCAACCATCTAAGATCTGCTAATACCGACGGAACGGGACCGGAAAGGCTCCGTCCAGTGAAATCAATACTTCTGATCCTTGTGATGGAAGGAAATGAGGGATCTGTTGAAGGCTCTGAAGTGGTCCTGCATACAATCCCCATTATAACTGTCCCACTACAGCAGCCTTGGGTCGGTATGGATAGGGAGGGGAACGCTGAGGAGAGGACTGTGCAATCGGAGCGATCGTCGTCCATGGCTGGGGATATGTGGATTGGCTAGGTTACAGATTCAAGTAGAACTGTGAGTAACTTATGCGATATGGATGTGTGTATGGGGTAGAGGATGAGGGATGATGGAAGGATGATCGACAGCGCTTTCTGCTTGTTTCCTTGGATCCTCCCGTTGCTAGTTTATCCTACTCTTATAGTGAACTGCATCCCTTGTTATTGCACAAACCGATTAGAAGTAGAACAAAAAAAAAAGCTAATCGCCCAAGTCAAAAGATACAGTCGCTCACCCAGGCACGCAGTTTGGTCATCCTCTGTGACAGTCATCAAGTTGACTCGCGGTAGAAACGGGAGTTTTTAATCAATCATCGCGCAGTCTGGTGCAGGTGTGAACCTCACTAAACTTTAATCTACTAAAACAAAATGATATTCGTCATCATCTTCTCTCGTTCATGCGATGCGACGCGGACAAAATACGATATTGGAGTCGCTGTAATTGTAGTAACGTCTATTTTCACTCTAGTGTCTCCAGACCATATTACAATAATGTTGTGGGGGATATCAAAACTAATCTTATCTCAGCTGTGGGATTTATTTTGTACGGGTGTTCCGAACTGTAAATCATTCCTAGGTGACTCCGGGCCACTCTCGAATCTCGCCTTTGGAGACGCCGGATTAACGGTGATCTTTATTTGTCGAAGTACAATATGATTAAGAAACATCAGTAAAATATATAAAGACAAAGAACTCACAATTTCGCCCACTTCTGCTACCGCCCTTTTCCGTTTCCACCAAAGCAAAGCCATCGTCGCCACCGAAATCGTGATCAAGAAGGTACTTAATCCAATGATGATGGGAAGAACTAAAGGTCCAAAAGCGGGGTCACTTTGACGTGTATTCGAACTGGTTTGTTGGGTTTGTGTTGGGAGGGTGCTATGATCGGAGGTGGAGGAAAGGGTATGAGGGGGTGAAGGGATTGTGATGAAAAGGGTGGTGGTGCCTTGAATGAGTTGGCTACCACCAGTTAGATATGTCATGAAAAGTATGTGGTATTACCTTATAATAAAGGACTGATTGCCTTCAGAAATAGTTGATATTACGTTACTCTGACTTAAAGTATTGGCTCTACGTACATCGTTAGTTGAAGTCAAAAACTACGAAGCACCGTATAACATCAGTTGGAGTTGGCGAGCGTCGAGCACTGTAGGCAGAACCGAAGACACGCCATCGCGGCTTACCGATAAGAGCGGTGGCGGTTGTTGAGTTGCGGCAAAGTGGCATCCCGAAGTACGGCGTGGATTAACAATCACTCCTTTATCTCCCGATCTACATAAAGAAAATAAGGAATACGTAAAGAAGCATGGAATTGCAGGGGAACCATACCTTTCTCGCACAAGAAGACGTTCAGAAATATTCATACAGTTATCGTCAAGTCGACTTTGATCAAGTTAAGGGAATGAATAAGTTGATGAGGTCAAAGTCGTCCAACTCACAGAAAGCGTGTTTCTTCTAGGCTATAATCAAGACGCCCAGATATTAAGGTCCCTGCAAGATCCCTTCCAAAATAAGAAACCAGTAAAAGAAGTTGAACGCACTTACAATACTTCAAGTCTCGGATGACTTGAGGCCGTGAAAATACTGCTAATGTCTCCAACGAGATTGTTATGTCCAAGCCTGCATTAAAAGCGTTAAAAAAGAATGTTTTTGAGATGGAGACCACCATATTGTTCTCAACTTTGACCACCGACGGATTGAATCAGGCACAGGTCCAGATACTTGCGTTACATCCACATTAAACAGTTCCATTTCAGTGAGTTTCGCCGAGCCACGACGGGAGGGGACCACTGAGATTTGTGGAAAAGAAGGTCTGTAGACGGAAAGTATTAGCCGTTTATCAAACTAAATGACGCAAGATAAGCACACCATTAATTTAAGCAACGTCATCGTCCTGAAAGAATCTGGTATGGATCCTGTGAAGGCGTTGGAATGCATGGTAAGAGACGTCAACCATCGTAGATTCGACAGGGTGGATGGAATGGGTCCCGAGAGCCCGCGTGCAGCAACATCAATTTCGGTGATTCTGCTGATATATAGGAATGACGGATCTGGTGGTTTCTCTGCAGTGATCCTGCAACGGACCTCTCTGTATCCGTCACAACAGCCTTGAGGTGGAAGATTGAGAGACGGGAAGGCCGCAGCGACAACGGCACAGTCCCTCATGATCGTCTTGCATCCGGAAAGTATTTGGAGGTCAAATGCTCTAAACTGTTGCCGGTGAAAGAGGTACTCTAGTGAGGAACAACGGAAAAAGATGATGACGAAAGGGCTCAGTTTAGGGAACAGTCTTCCGTCGTACAAGTTAGATTTTCACCAAGTAACGTGAAGTCGTGAACTATGTAATACACAGCTTTGACCCTAATATGTAAAGGGCTTTTTAAAAACCTTGCGTTGCTGATGCCCTAAATAAACTTGGTTTTTCGTAACCCCAAAAACCCTCAATTAAGAAGTAAAAAATACAGGAGGTTTACGGAAGCTTTGACATATTTTACTAATGCCTCAAACTTTGACAGTCATAATTATATTACATATCATCTACATATCCCATCACGATTTCGGTTTCTCCTCATCTTCACCAAATACATCCCCATCCTCACTCCCAAATCCAGAATCAACCTCGCCCTTCCCAACTCCTCCTCCTCTTTGGGCAGATACAACAAAGAATCATCGTACTTGGTGTCCATATCCGATTCTTTTAATTTCTTCGCATCCCCGCTAATCACTTCACCAGCCTCACTCCCCAAATCCAGGATCAACGTAGCCCTCCCCAACCCCTCGTCCTCCTTTGGAAGAAACAATAAAGAATCGTCATGATCGATTTCCGCAGCAGCAAGTTGTTTTGGCGGAACGTCGGTGAGGTTTGCTGGGAAGAGTGGTTGATCACAAAGTTTTGTGCTGCCGGGTGTTAAAGAAGTCGATGGAGTGGTGGCGGGGTTTCTTGATACTACTTCGGAGTAAGCGGGAGCCGGCTGCTCAATATCTCGCCGTGCAGGACGACGAGAGGATGGTGTGGTTGCATTTGGTGTTTCGATAGATGCCTTTGAAAGATACCGTATAAGCCCTCGGAAAAACCAGATATCACTCACCGTTCTATCGCTTTCAGTCTTTGACTTGCTTCGCTTCCAATAAAGAAAAATAGAACCCAACATGACGATGATGATGCAAAAGGTCAACACGCCGACCATGAGGGGAAGTAGAAAGTTTTGTTGTGTTTGTGAATCCGTTTGAGGGTTTTGCGCAGCAGGAGTTTGGGTTTGGATGTCGGTGCTGGGAAGAAATGATGATGTCGTGGCGATTGCAGCAGAGTTGCGGTTCGAAAACGTGGATGTGGAGCTGTTAAAGTCTTGACTATTATCATCGCGGAAGAAAGAAATAGATGGTCAATAATATGGATGAGAAGACGCGTTCTCGGTCTTTTCCTTTAAAAAAGTAAAATGCCACTTTTTCAATCGCGCAAATCCAAAGAGACAGGATGATAAAAAAGACATACCCAATAGAAGTGGTCAGGCTTGTCGAGACATCAGTTATGCGCTGCGTTTCTGATATCAAACTAGATGTAGAAGAAGGAGGTGATGTGGGGTTGGGCGGAGGTGCGGTGACGCGGCATCCAGTAGTTCGCGGTGGTAATACTTGAACTTTTCCTGGTCTGTACACAGATATAGATTGTTAAAAAATATAAATCAACGAGCATAGAGAATAATAAAACGTCACTTACTCTTGTCGCGCTATCACGCTATCAGAAAAAGTCATGCAGTTATCGTGAAGGAATCTAAGGACCAGTTTCTAGGTAAGTACACATAACCAACAAATCATTTTTGAAGAACCCATTACTCACAGGTTTGGAGTGGTTTCAAGACTTGGGTCAAGTCGTCCCGAAATATAAGTTCCAGAAAGAGCTCTTATTCAAAAATAATAAAAAAAGTAAGAAAGAAAGCTGGTCAAAGGAGATGAGTGAACTCTTACAATGTTTCAAGCCCGCGATGATTTGAACTTGTAAAGATGCTACCAACATCCCCAGATAACTCGGTATTGCTTAACCTGTAGTTTGAATGTTAAGACCGTTAAGAAGACGTCGGAAAATACTCACCATATCTTTTGAAGCTTTGACCAACGACGAATGGAATCAGGGACTAGTCCAGACACTTGAGTCCAATCCACATTGAAGTTTTCCATCTCTGTCAGTTCGCCTAGCCATGACGGGAGAGAACCACTGAGACTGGTATAAAAAAGGGACTGTCTCAACATAAAGAACATTGAGATATTAAACTATCAGCCATGCATGGATTGGATGGTTGGATCAAAGATTCCAATTAAAGACGGTGAGCCTACCATGAACTTTAACGTTGTCATTGTCCTAAATGATTCCGGTATAGGTCCCGTAAAGTCATTTGAATCCATGCTCAGAGTAGTCACCCATCTCAGATTCGACAATATGGACGGAATGGGTCCAGAGAGTCCCCGTGCAGCAACATTTAATCCAATGATCCTTGCGACAGATTGGAAAAGAAGGATCTGATGGTGTCTCTTGGGTCCTTGTGCATTGGACCTCATTATATCCTGTGCAGCAGCCTTGAGATGGAAGGTTGAGTGATGGGAAGGCTGCTGCGAGGACGGCGCAGTCTTCACGATCGTCTTGCATCGCTTTAATTAGGGGTGAGTGAGGGGTGACGATGACTCCAGCAAAGTGGACGGATGAAGGCTCATTGGCAGAGCAGAAGAAGAATGAAATGGCCCAGTTTGTACAAGACAATTTTTCCTTCTTGCCTTGACGTATTTCATATCAAAAATCAACACAAAAAACTTAAAACCATCTCAAGTTCAATTTCTCTTGTTCTGACTATTAGAGCTCTGCTGATGATCCTTGGCCCCTAAGGTTCGATGTCTTTGGCTTTATTCCTGAACAAGCATCGCATCGGGTAGCGGGGTGCTCTTATCGTCCCCTTTGGATAACAATGTACGCGCTCATAGCCTATACTGCACGCGTGTCACTTTGACGTTGCGTTGAGCAACCGCTCCAGATATTTAATATACGTCGAAATAGGATTCAGATATTCACTAAAACCCTTTGCGGAGGTTGTCCGTCTCAACACGCTTCTAAGGACGGTACGTAAACACCTCATGTCCTATCATTCGGCACGTCAGATCTTTGAAAATAAAAAAACTTGATTTCAGCTGTAATACTTCCCATCTAAATGATACTATCGCTTGCCAGTTCCTACATCCCAACGCTGTTATAAACAGCAATGATGCGGATAATCAACTCTGGTAGCTCATTTAATAGTGAGTCCGACGTCCAAAGGAGTTAGATTGGCAGGTTTCTGAAACTTCGCAGTCGATGACGATGATGTTGAGACGAAGGTTGAGGCAAGAGCTGTCTTTCGAATAGAAGCGCCAGCGTATTGCGTGTACTGGCAGAGTGATGGCGGGTTATGGCCAAGCAGTACATATGAACAAAAATGCGTTAAAATTTTATTAAGTGTGAAGTGACGGCTGCTTACCTTTGACGTCTCTCGATAGCTAAAACGTAATTACAACTGAAACCCAACAATTGATGGAAGGGCCTTCGCATATAAATATCCCCCACTTCTCTTTTGTACGTTAAACGGCACTGCTTCCGCCATAATTATGATGATGCTTTCAGCAAAGCCATCAACCCGTCTCCATCCCTTCCATGGACTCCCAGCCGAGCTCCGTGCATCCATTCTCCGCTTCTCCAACAATCTCGAACTCTCCATCAAACTCGAGAGCATCGGCCTGAACCTCCCTTCTCTCTATCCGGACGACCCTACATCCGCATTCGATCATCTCACCCATGACCACTTCCCTGCCTCTCGTGAACTCGCTCGCCGTATCTTCGATCCCAAGCCCAACTTTGCCTCTTCCGACTTGAATGCTACCGTTCCGTACCCACCTTACATGGCATCTATTGACGCTGACGATGATGGGCATAGCTTGTTTAACGACACCGAAACGTCCGACGAAAGTGAGGAGGAAGAGAGCGACATCTCTAATGGTAGCTACATAGAGAGTCTGGAAAGCGACGGAGTGAGTGACGAAGTGACCATAGAAGCACGTCATATCAAAAGCATCCTTTTCATGAGCAATGTGGGTGTTGCTTGGATTTACTGGTTCCGACCGTCACTTTGGACCGAATCCGCCACCATTCGGACAGTGCAGCAGGGTCGACTTCCGCTTCTCCAAATGTTGCATCGCAAAGATTCACCCACGTTCACGCCTTGTTTGATGGACATTGCTGCAGGAAGAGGCTTCTTTGATATTGTTCGGTACCTTCATGAACACCGACAAGAAGGATGCACTACTGAGGCTATCAATTTGGCGGCTACGGAAGGGCATCTGGACATTGTCAAATATCTCTACGAGAACCGTGTTGAAGGCTGCACAGCGGAGGCGATGAAAGGTGCCGCCGAAAACGGGTGGTTGGAAGTCGTGAAATACCTTTATAAAGTTGGGACTTTGTACGATGAATCCGCTATTGTGGCGGCAGCGTCGAGAGGAATGTTGAATATTGTCAAGTTTCTGTGTGAGAGCGGGAAGGGGTATTCAAATAGAGCTGTAGATTGGGCGGCGATGGAGGGACAGATTGAGGTTGTAAAGTATTTTTACGGGAAGGGGTTGAGGTGCTCGAAGGAGGCGAAAAAGGTGGTGGGGCAGAAGAAGTTGAGGGCCGTTTTAGCCTTTTTAAGGAAGAATCGCTGAATACATTGGCGCGCCGAACTGCCAACCTATTTGTACATACATACACATACTTTTGAAAATTGCGCGCGTTGGCCCATGTAAATCATGCTTTGGGTGATGACGGATCTTTTATTAGGCATAATGCTGGCAGAGCCGTTAGTTGCGTGAAAAAAATGTTCCTGTTTTGTGTGTGCCGTCTTCAGTTGATCTCACTACGTTCTGATGCCAGAAAAAAGTTGAATCATTTCAAAGAATGTCATTGGTGGAGGACAATGCGCCAACCGTCACTTTGGTGAAGCCCACTGGAGCCTCATTGCGGGACAGACTCGAGAGAGAGCTCTCCGAAGAGATCTACGACTGCATCATCTGCTTCCAATCCATGTAAGCGTCCAACTTCATGTGCTTCTCTTTTGTTACCCAGAGATCTGACGTTCATATCCACTGTCGCAGACTCCGATCAGAGGTCCTCTGGACATGCCAAACATGCTGGGGCATGTTCCACCTCTCCTGCGCTGAAGAATGGTCGGAAAAGTCTGGAATCATTGGTATGCTGTGGGTGTCGTCTGATATCATTGACTGATGGTTTCTTTAGAGACGGACTTGCTTGGAGAGGAAACGCTAACATGGAGATGTCCGGCATGTCAGGGAATGCAACATGAGTGGCCGGATGAGAGATGCTTTTGCGGTGAGAGATCTCAAATAGAAAAGGATGAGAGTAGCCAGGACTGATAGTGGTTGTGGTGCTGACAGGTCATGATGTTCCCGCCGATGATGGATTTGTCAAGCCCCATAGGTGAGCCCTTCATTCCCGACAAAAAAAACGTTGTCGCTCATAGGAATTATTAGCTGCGGGAATACTTGTTCAAGGCACGGCTCTGACGTATGGTGTGATCATCCTTGTGAAGAGTGAGTTTCTTCATAATGGTTTTTTTAGTTTGTGCATTATTTCCCGCTTACTTTAATTTTCGACAAAGAATATGCCATCCAGGTTCGGCGAGTTTTAAAATCATCGAGATCGAACACTGATCACATATTGATTATTGTAATGCTTTTTAGGTCCCTGTCCGCCTTGTACCAAGACTGCTGTTGACTACTGCTATTGCAAGTCCGAAAGGTAAAGCTTTAGGCTCTTTTCCTGTTTTCCAACTGAATATTTATGCGTTACAAAAGCTTTCCTCGCATGTGTTCGTTAAAACCGATTCCGAGATCCTGCTTGAATACATGCGGAAAAGACGCTCACTTGCGGTCTTCACAAATGCGAGCAGCCTTGCCATTGGGGTTAGCTTTGTTAATATCCTGCTTTCGCTCAAGCTTATCAACAAATTTGTTAGGCCATGTATACCTTGCGATGTTCTTGCAGAGCAGATCTGTTACTGCGGAGATGCGACTCGTGTCGTAAATTGCGGTGAAGGAAAGCCTTTTGCCGTTACAGAAGATTCCGGAAAGACAGGATGGTTTTCTTGTAAAAAGATATGTGACTTGTGAGTCCTCTATTCTATATTACTCGCTTAACCATTTCTAGACCCTTTACCTGCAACATTCACACCTGCTCTACCCCGTGCCACCCACATATCCGCGACCTCCCCCATCCCTGTCCTCTCGATCCCTCTCGCCTTCTTCGATGTCAATGTGGAGCGTGGAGTCTCGATACGTTAGGTATTGAACGGAGGTGTTGCGAAGACGAGGTTGGGGTGTGTGGTGGCGAATGCGGGAAAGAGCTTCCGTGTGGTCATGGATGTGAGATGAAGTGTCATCCTGGGATTGTGGCCTGTGGGAAGGAGAGTCGATTAAGGTGTGGGTGTGGGCTGACGGAGTCTGTGATGTTATGTTTGGAGGTGGGATGGGGGAAGGCAGGTTAGCCTTTTTTTTTTTTTTTTTTTTTTTTTTGGTTCTCTATAGTTATTTCTAGCCTGACTTTCTCACCTATTTGTCTTTTGGCAGAACGGCTTAATTGCGTTACTCTTTGTCGCGCATTACGAAATTGTGGGCGTCATCAATGCCAGCGCGCGTGTTGCTCTCGCTCCAAAAACTCCGCCATCTTTGATCCTCCGGAGTCCGATCCACATTTCTGCACACTTATCTGTGGAAGACCACTAAGTTGCAGAAACCACCAATGCAATGTAATGCGTTTATCACTTGTGGTTTTACTGACTTCCTTTAAAAGCAACCATGTCATAAAGGCCCTTGTCCACCGTGCCTCAACGTCTCCTTCACAGAACTCATCTGCTCATGCGCTCGCACCATCATTCAACCTCCTATCCCTTGTTCCACGCCATACCCTCTCTGTCCACACCCTTGCACCCGTCCAACCCTCTGCGGCCACCCTCTCTCTAACCATCCATGTCATCCTGCCACTGATCCCTGTCCGCCTTGTCTTGCGTTTGTGAAACGGCCGTGTCGGTGTGGGAAGGCGGTTATGCCGAATGGGGTTTGTGGGAGGGAGACAGGGTTGGTTTGTGCGGTTAGGTGTGAGCGAGATAGAGGGTGTGGGCATGCGTGTGGGAGGGGGTGTTGTGAAGGCGGGGAAGGATGTGGGAGTGGTAAATGTGAGGCTGTGTGCGGGAGGAAGAGGGAGTGTGGCCATATATGTGGATATAAGTGGTCATGATGGGAAAGGCTGTGGAGAGGTTGGAGGATGTGCAGCTACGGTGAATTGACTCATTTTTGTCGAATGCATTTACTCTTTGAATCCTTTCTTTCACTACTAATACTCAGTATTTTTTAGATCAACCTCACCTGTCAATGTGGAAAGCGGAAAGCATCTAAAAAATGCATGCAAGTCTCTGCAGCCCTTGCACTGGCGAAAGCGGCAGCTGAAGTCCCATCCAAACTCGAGGAAGATGTAGAACCTACCACCGACACTCCAAAACCACAACCAAACCCATCTCCTTTGACAACAGACGGTTTCCTGCACTGCACTGACGAGTGCCGCGAAGTAATACCGGACGTATGGTAAATCGTTTATGTGATGCAACGCATCGCTAACATTTCGTAAAGCTACGTCATGTACGACCCCGAACTCATCACTTTCGCCTTTGACCATCCTGACCTCGTTAAAGTTGTCGAAGAAGCCTTTTCAGATATGATAACGAAAAGGTTTGTTGTTTTTGTCCCCATTTTGACTTGCTGATGATGTTGGAAGACGCAAATATCATTTGTTCCCGCCTATGAAACCTGCGCTTCGAAAATTTGTACATGAGCTTGCGGGCGACTATGGGATCGAGACGGAGAGCGTGGATCCGGAGCCGAGAAGAAGTGTAGGCGCGACATTGGGATTGAAATCGGCAGTGTGAGTTTTTTTTCAGGATTGATGTTTTTATCGGGGTTTTTGATAAGCGAGTTTTTGTAGACCCGATGTGACTGTTTCGTATGCTATGAGGATGAAGAAACTAGGAAAGCTGAAATACGGGTACGATGGTTCCCCCTTTTCTTTTGTGTGTATTAAAGCTGTGTGTCTTTCCTTCTTTGTTAGTCCACCGCCTGTTTGAGAAGAAAGAAGGTGAAGGTGAGCTCTATAATAACTTTTCTGGAGTTTGAATTATTAATCGTGAGTAGAAGATACCCCGAAGCGTGACAAAATGAAGAAAGGTTTTGCGAAACCTATTCCCGTTCCTGTAGCTCCAAAAACCAAGACGATGAATCCGTATGCGTTGTTGAACTGATTATATTGTAATACATATTATGAATGACCATCAACGGTCTTAATTTATTCCATGTCTCCTTGTCCACTTGAAAACACGAGGTCATCCTCTCAGTATCCTTAAAAATATTCGATGTACGGTCCCCAGCTTAGCCAAACTATTACTTGGGCCAAATCTTCTCCCTTCAATGCAATGCTTTTCATAGGAAATTTACTACACTTGAATGCTCGTTCTAAGCTACAAGGACCAAAGCTGATCTCTTGCATCCCTCTCTTCGTATTTCTTTTAGAAAATGGCCGGTGCCGCCATATCCATGGTCTAAGCTCCACATTCACGTCGCGATTTCTCAATAACCATCGTAAAACAACCCCCATTTGCTCCTCCGTCGCTGCTATATTTTCCATCCTTCTCTTTGAAGCTCATGGAAAACCTTGTAATTAAATCGTATTTCCTCATTTATCGTAGTGTAAGAGCGCTTTGCCGCGATGCTTTTTAATTTCAACACCCAAATGTCCATCGCCCATTTTTTTCGCATTCAGAGTGCAGTCTTCTTGTAGCTGATGCAGTAAGAACCTCACGGTGTCGCTGCCCTTTCCATCACCAGCACTGTAAAACTCGGAACCTTTGTGAAGAAAAACGTATCCGGTCCAAGGTTTGCTGAAAACAGGACATGCATGATCCACGAGAACTACAAAAAACCATTCTAGCGTAACGAGAGTTCGAGATCAGGGTGAGTTGATGTCCTGTAATGATGCCATTCTTTTCAGCCAGACGGTGGGAGTCCTTGTGATTATGTATTGAAATGAAAGGCGAACGTGGCGAGACAGACAGCTGGAACGATGGAGGTAAATTGACTCGACTCGCATGGCGAGTTCGAGGATAGCAGTGAAGCGAAGGATGCGGCAATGGATCTCGAGAGGGAGCTGCGTGCGCTCTGATCATAGCGACTGGAAGGTGATGGACAGTTTGTTTGTGCATCATTGCAGGGATAATTACTGGCTTGAAAACCCTGTACCACATCAACATTGATGTATGTTTGGCGTACGTAACGTACGCCGTCGTACGATAGCCTACGTTTTCCTACGCTAACACACATTTTAGATTCTAATAAAGTGTAAAAACGTCTACTACATGGTTAGTTGGATATGGCGATTAGCGTTCAAACAATGGTACAGCCAATCCTAAGTTTTCAAAGCCAACCCAGAAACAGAAAAGCGGTCAAAAAGCAATTTCAAAGCTTCTTTACCAGGCATGTTCTGAATCAAAGCGTCTTCCTTTAATGAAGGTAGTGAGTATAACGTACGCTAGCGTATCATGAATACGTTTGCGTAAGTCAAATGGGATTCACCATTTTAAAAAATTTTCGAGGGTTTTGAAAAAAGGTCGTTGGAAAAACGTACGCTAGCGTACCTTGAATGCGTTTGCGTACGTCAAATTGATTCACCATTTTTTAAAAATTTCGAGGCTTTTGAAAAAGGTAGTTAAAAAAAAACGTACGCTTTCGTATTCATTAATGCGTTTACGTACATCTTATGGATTCACCATTTTTAGAAAATTTTTCGAATCTTTTGAAAAAGGCAGTTATAGCGTACGCTAGCGTATTATTAATGCGTCTGCGTACGTCTTATGGATTCAACCTTTTTTAGAAAATTTTAGAGGCTTTTGAAAAGGGTCGTTAATATAACGTACGCTAGCGTATCATGAATGCGTTTGCGTAAGTCAAATGGATTCACCATTTAAAAAATATTCGAGGCTTTTGAAAAATCTTATTAATATAACGTACGCAAGCGGACCACAAATGCGTTTGCGTTACGTGACATTGATTCACCATTTCTTTTAAATTTTCGAGGCTTTTGAAAAGGTAGTAATATAACGTACGCAAGCATATCATAAATGCGTTAGCGTACATTCACCATTTTTAAAAAATTTTCGAGGCTTTCAAAAAAGGTAGTTTTAAAAACGTACGCTAGCGTACTATGAATGCGTTTGCGTACGTCTTATGGATTAACCATTTTAAAAAAATTTCGAGGCTTTTGAAAAAGGTAGATAAGACACGTACGCTATCGTATTATTAATGCGTTAGCGTACGTCAAACGGATTCACCATTTATAGAAAATTTTCAAACCTTTTGCAAAAGGTAGTTAATATAACGTACGGTAGCGTATCATAAATGCGTTTTTGTACGTTAATTGGAATCACCATTTCTAGAAAGTTACCAACGGCTGAAAGCTGAACACCGTTGACGTAGAAGCAATACGTCCGCCTACGATCTACTCTATTCGGATGATATGAAAATATATATATATTTCGAGAAACACAGCCTGAGCTATCCTACGTTTTAAAATTATTAGTACGTAAGAATACGTAGACGTATGATATCGTTTTGAAAAGGCCATGTGGTGGTCGCTACTGTACGTTGCAACAACTCCGCGTTTAAGGTCGTTTTCTTTATAATGAGATTTGGATTCAGCATATGACAATGTAAGGTGAGAGGAAATAAGTTCATAATGTCGTTAACACGGTCTTAGCACAGTATGTTGGATTTATTTTTTGGCTTTATACTTAGAAAGGAATTCTTCCTCGCCAAGCTTTTCCAGCAGTAGAAATTGTGATCGATTTGCCGCACACACGTATGTATGAATTGCCATTATTGCGTGTGGCTCCGTCATGTATGATGTCGTTTTTCTCATCTTCTTCATTCCCTTATTTGCACTCTCTGTTTGACTCGTATTTACGTCTCCTACAGCAGGATCTCCCCGATAGTGTTTTGCGTGAGACGCTCTTGAGCAACCAGTGTGCGAATATGAGTGGGAAATCGTCTATAATAAATCGACAGTCTTTGAAAAAGTCGAATTCACGAAGGGTGCAATAATCAGCAGCATGGCAATTGTTGTCAGCGAGGCAATACTGAGGGCAGTCTTTAAATCTTGAAGTTGTCATTACGTCGGTTTACATCTTAATATACCTTGTAAATAGCGTTGAAAAGAGGTCATTTACGCTTTCAAATGACGGAAACATATGAAAACCTATGTAGAACTTATGCCTACACAAGAAGACCATTGCACCTGCAGTCATGGTTTTGGTTATTTTCTGACGCTCATAATACTTTGCGCATCGAGCTCCATCAATCTCAGTTGCCGCAACCCGATCAGATCTCTCTTTAGTTCTTCCTTCCTTTAACTTTGTATAAATAGGACGCTCTCGAACTTGAGGTAGAAAGTAAAAGCATCCTGTCTGTATGGGGTATTAGTTAATTAAATAAATAGGATTAGGGTTAAACTTTCCAAAAGATAATCGTTTTGGTTGCTAATTGGGAATTCTTTAGTTGGGGTGTTATAATGTTCGTGCCTTCTAGAAACATCATCAACGCGCCCAATAAGCCACCGAATAAATAGGGCAAATAGCGGCTCTATGCTGTTTCGTTTTGCAATAATCATTGTTGCCTTTAGAACTCCCCCAACAGAGGGAGCAAACTTTTCGAGATTACAGATCAAGTCTTTCTTGCTGGTGCTATCAAGATCGTTCCAAACTAATAACTGCTGGAGTAGCATTCTACCGCGAGGCAGGATAATAGTTACAACTGACTGCTCACATCCTACCTAGTAAAAAGTCAGCAAAGATTATATTTAATATACTAAGTAAACATACGCCACCATACGCCAGCCTACGCTAGCGTACACTGACCGTTACAATACGTCCGTATACGTACCCGTACGCAGACGTATGTATAACATTTCAGAGAATGTACCTTGTACTACGCTAGCGTATGGTGACGTACGAAAACGTTTGAATATGACTTACAACTTCTAAGAGATGGCGGAAGGCAATATATTCGTGTTCTGTCCAATTTGGAGAAGTTATCCATCTTAAAAATCCAGGCCATAAGTTCCAATGACATGCTAAAGCAACTCCCAATTCGTGGGCAGCGGTGTCAATCACATCTGAGATACCCTTAGGGGCTTTCCTGTACTTCTCCGCGAAGTTTCTTAAAAGTTTCCGATGACTATAATTATTAATAAACTGATATGATTAGCACGTTTTAAGCAGTAAAATGATACCCATTTTTCCTTCAAATATTTAACAGTATCATTTCGCGGACTGTTTTCATAAGTGCGTGTAGGTGGAGCTAAATTTAAGGTCTGCCTATCGATGCTATATCCTATACTTATACCGTCACAAGCAACAAGGTCGTATCCGTTGACAGAGCAGAACGGGCATTGGACATCCATGTTGATTGAACGGCGAGATAAATCTTGAAGCTTTCGATATGCGAAATAAGCCTGCAGAAAATGTTTAGATAATAAGTACGTGCAATACATACAGCAGTAAAAACGCGGACACTTGGTGGTGCTGCATGTGGTTTCCCAAGTGCAAATTCGTAGTAACACGTTTTGCGAGTCGCAATAAAGACGGTAAACGAAAACTCTGTGCTGGTCATAAACTCCGTCATCATGTCCATCAGCCGGTGTGTGTAAAATGACACGTTATTTTTGTTGAATATGCCGTGAGAACCCATATCAGGACCAATAAATCTGCGATCTGTCCCAGGACAAACGGAACAACGAGCTGTCTCCACTGCAATAGGCCGAGCTGCTGTCTCCGTATAGAGGGTGCCTCTCATCCAGCACCTTTCTGACGTTGAATCCTCAATAGAAAAACCACATTGGCACCTTGAATCCTCTTCCAATCGGTAGACGTGAAATGGGTTAGTTGTGCTATTCTCTCCAGCTCTAAACGCTCTTGGAGGCCAGCGTTTACTCTCCTGGAAAAGCATGAGAGAAGCTGGTGGTGGTATTGGCTTGAAAGAGACAGATGTATCGGTAACTTCTTTTAGGACCCCAACACTCTGATCGTCAAACATAATAGCATCGGTATCATGCTTTCGGACAATTTCTAGATGATAGCAACTTGCACCCGCGTTGACCTTTCCTCCACGGCATTGCTGGCCTTGACAGGTGAAACTAACTTTATGCTTGTTGATAAATAGGCGAACAATTATCCACTGAGCTCCTGTGGAAATTCGGCGGTCGAAAACGGCGTATATCTTAAATTTTGGGCTTATGCACAGAGCGTGGTAAGGAAGATTGTCTAAGGTATTATTAGTTACAAATGTTTGTTTACATACTACCCATCGGTTGCCTGAGGTATGTTTGAACTTGCGGTATGACATCTTTGTGAATACAGGGTTTTATGCCAGATGTACAGTTGCAATCTACTCTCTCTAACTCCTCTCCTGGGTTCCAGATTTTCACCACATAGAACTTCGTAGTCTATGATAAGTAAGCTATAAAATAAAACATACTTTCAAAAGAACCTGTGTAATAACTGTGTTTTCACCTTTATATTCCTGCAGAATGTAAACATTTTCTGGTCGAGGCAAAGACACAATGTAATAATGGTAAAGTTGGTTGCTGTAATATAAAAGCTCGTTTGCACGATCTTCAGCCGATCTAAATAATGTTATTTGAAGGACAATGAACCAAACTTACGCGTGCAAGCTGTATCCCTGTCGGTACGATTCTCTTAAAGGCAAAAATACATCTGACAGAGTACTGTCATCATTGTTTATTACCACCCCATCCACATCTTGGTCATCATCGTTAAGGTTTTGTGAAGCAGAATCCACCTCCTGTGCCTCTTTGTAATTATCTAAGCGCGCACGTTTAGCCGCAGCATCTTCCTTAACCCATCGAGCTTCTTCTTCTAAGAACCGACCTTATTACATTTATAAATAGAAATTACTGTTAACTACTGTTACCTAAGGGACCGCGTTTGTAATTGATGCTGCTATCTGTTTGTTTTCTTTTGTGCTTTTTCTCTGCCCTTGTCAATCCAGACGCAGCAAAGTCTTCCAGTGTTAGCGAATCCATAAGACGCTGATGCTTGATGTGTGATGTGTGATGTTACGCAACTTAACGTTCAAATTTTATGACTCCGTATCCCAGGTCATGAAAAGCGCTTTCGTACGAAAACGTACGGTGTGCGTCGTCAGACCTATTTAGGACGTAACCGTACGCTGCCTTACGTCAGCGTACGTTTCATACTTGAATAAATCATTTCCCTATTTTTGTTAACTAGACTCAAATACAGCCGTAGAAACCTGACTAAACTCTAAACTCGCCGACCCCAAACAGGCTCAAGGGAAAATGTGACTTATAAACATGGAAAAGATATAATGAAAACCGTTCCGTCAGATTGAATTAATTGTGAGTGCCAAATATTTAGTATGCTGCTGCCACCTAAGACTTGCCGACGCCTCCAACGCTTGTGTGATATATCATATGGAAGCCCTTACATTGCAGATGATATTTAAACTATTTTTTACTTCTTTACGCGGAGCCATGGGCGCGTCATCGCCCTTTCAGGTTGATTTTCCCTAATATGTTAGACCTTAAATACGTATAAATCAACATACAGACATGCCAACTGCATAAGACCATCACCATTGTGTTCTCCTATGACGATTACCTCAGAATCATTTTACACAACGTTACGTTTCACTGGTCGTCAACGTCGCCTCTTGCGTTGCGGTAATTTAGGGTTCAACACGTAAATTGCACTGTGCTGCTGCCACCAATGACTTGCCGACGCGTCCGACGCTTGTGTGATATATAATATGGAAGCCCTTACGTTGCAGATGATATTTAAAGTATTTTTTACTTCTTTACGCGGAGCCATGGGCGCGTCATCGCCCTTTCAGGTTGATTTTTTATAATGTTAGACCTTAATTACGTATAAATCAACGTACAGACATGCCAGCTGCATGAGGCCATAACCATTGTGTTCTCCGATGAAGATTACCTTAGAATCACTTTACACCACGTTACATTTCACTGGTCGTCAACGTCGCCTCTTGCGTTGCGGTAATTTAGCGTTAAACACGTAAAATGCACTGTGCTGCTGCCACCAATGACTTGCCGACGCGTCCGACGCTTGTGTGATATATCATATGGAAGCCCTTACGTTGCAGATGATATTTAAAGTATTTTTTACTTCTTTACGCGAAGCCATGGGCGCGTCATCGCCCTTTCAGGTTGATTTTTTATAATGTTAGACCTTAATTACGTATAAATCAACGTACAGACATGCCAGCTGCATGAGGCCATAACCATTGTGTTCTCCGATGAAGATTACCTTAGAATCACTTTACACCACGTTACATTTCACTGGTCGTCAACGTCGCCTCTTGCGTTGCGGTAATTTAGCGTTAAACACGGAAAATGCACTGTGCTGCTGCCACCAATGACTTGCCGACGCGTCCGACGCTTGTGTGATATATCATATGAAAGCCCTTACGTTGCAGATGATATTTAAACTATTTTTTACTTCTTTACGCGGAGCCATGGGCGCGTCATCGCCCTTTCAGGTTGATTTTCCCTAATATGTTAGACCTTAAATACGTATAAATCAACGTACAGACATGCCAGCTGCATGAGGCCATAACCATTGTGTTCTCCAATGAAGATTACCTTAGAATCACTTTACACCACGTTACATTTCACTGGTCGTCAACGTCGCCTCTTGCGTTGCGGTAATTTAACGTTAAACACGGAAATTGCACTGTGCTGCTGCCACCAATGACTTGCCGACGCGTTTTTATTGAAGTAGATTAATTTTACACTGTACTTATTGGAGGAAAGATATATACAGAACAATGTGGGTTAGTAACATGATAACAGAACAACCGGAACAAAAGTAACAAAGAAAAAATATAAAACAATAAACATAAAGTTTAACTTATAATATGTATAAAAAATTATGTAAAAATTCAAGGAAATAGATTAATAAATATTAAATATTATATTAGTATAGAAGTATAATAAACAATTATAGGTATAGTTATTATAAAAGGAACAGATATTTAGTACCTTAAAATTTTCTTTCTGATACGTTAAAGCATTTCCCTTTTTCGTGATACGCTGACGTACGTGGACGTACGCAGGTTTACGGAAGTTGGTGTAACAGAAGCACCCAGCGCAGGATGACAATTGGCAGTTAATACTTGGCAAGAACAAAGCATTGCAAATATAACTAACGTTGATTTATTTACAGAATTCGCAAAAATGGCAAATGCAATAAAAACAATACTCAAGTGATCAAGTTTTTCACAAAAATCTTCTTGGAGGATGCTTGACGAGAGCTTGACGATGGCAAAAATGCTTTGCAAAGGGCCTTTTTTCATATTAATTATTCGCTACTACCATAAATATGTAACATACCCCCAAAGTTGCGGGCGAGATTGATCTTCAAATTTCTCAATACCTGCAATTCTCGCGTATTGACACAAGATATCCATGCTATCGTTCATGGTTATATATTCTCGGTGTTTGCTGCTTCCTGTTTTAACAAAGGGTTTAATATGAATTTCGCAAAATTAGTCTTACCCTTTTGTCCTGCTTCACTATCATAATCGGCCTCTGTCTCTTCTACCTTTTTTCCTTTTGATTTGGGGGAGACTATGTTGAATTATTTAAATTTGAAACCAAAAAAATCGTACCTTTGCTTTTCTTTGTCTTTGAGGTCAGCTTCTTCTTCCCCTTTGCCTTCTTTGACTGCTCGTCATCTCCAACGTTTTCCTCCGATGATTCGCGCGGGCTTCCATCAGTTTTCGCAGGAACCACTTTCTTGTTTGCCCCCTCTTTTTCTATAACCAAATCAGAGTTGATAAAAAAATACGCCTAACCTTTTGAAGCTCCTGCTTTTACTTTCGAATCCGTTTCGCATTCAACTGCATGTTGTTTTAAACCTTCAATAATATAAAAAGGGTTAGCGCCAAAATAAAATTAATATCCATACCCATGACTGTATTAACATTCTCTTCACTCATGGGGTCATAATCGTCATTGTCGTCGCTGTCGTCGCGCTTAGCTCTGCTTATAGCTCTGGATTTGGAGGTATCCTTAGGTTGGCCGACATCGCGAGCTGAAGTGGTGTTGAAGTCATCAGTATCGGGGTATTGGCAACGTCATGGTCGGAATCAGACTCCGGCAATCTCTTCCGCGGTATCAATTGAACTGGTCGAGCTTCCTCATCACGATTTTTCGAAGCAAATCCGACTTGCTTCACTTTCGTTGCAGTCGGTACCGCCGTGCTAATCTCACTAACATCTGAAGCTGATGTCAAAGTACCTTTGACGAAAATAAGTTAATAGTTATCTTTTCCAAAGCCTTACTTTTCAAATTACTTTTAGGATCAACTTCGGTCGTGTCAGACAACGTATCTCTGAATTCGTCTTTGACCTCAGCATTGGCCTTGTTGTGAAGTATGGAAATCTTCCCCGTTTCACTAACCCTGACACCGTTAATTTGCGCTCGAGGTGGGGGAGGGTTTTGAGAAAAAGCCTCGAGATATTCTTTGTTTATCTTATATACGTCAGTTTAAAATCGCACCCATAAAATAATGACTTATACCTCTTCAAACTTATTGGTGAGTTGTGCCTTTTCTCTAAAATCGAGTTCGCGGTCTGCTTGAAGAGCTTCCATCATAGATGTGTAAGAGCCGTGAAAGTCCTTAATGCGGTGCAGAAATTCCGTCTCTTTGGAGGAGAGTTTCGTCTTGATGGCTAAAACCGTAACAATGCTAAACCGGGTTATGTGAATATATAGATTATTTACAAGGCTCAATAAAATATAATCATGTAGAAACTTACTTCTTACGATAAATGTCGGTTGGAGTATGGTACCTGCCCTCTTCTCTGCGTTTCTGTGTCTTGGTTGGTGGGGCTACTGTTGCAGCAGCAGGATGTCCAGATTTCCGAGACAGAATTGAGGCCGTTGCTTCAACAAGCATCTCTTTTGATTGGAATTGCGAAACAAACGTGAGAAACATGGGTCGAAGCTTGTGCGTTATCATGAGGTGGTCCTCAAGATCTCGAGACTGCTGAACCTCATGTAGCTCTTGGTCACAGCACGGACAGTACATGGTCAAGAGAAAATGAGAAAGAAATTGTCAAAGCGTACGTAACCGGATTCAATATATTTTAAAAATATATTGCAATTTTATAAGAAAGCTTGCACAAGAGCCTTTCGCCGTACGTAAACGCTTGTATTAATAAATGTCAATTTTACTAAATGCATAATAATGTTTGCTACTATAAAGATGCAGCAACAAACTATGAAAGATTTCAATTATAACCCCTCTTACTTTAAAGTAAGCTTGCTGGCTTCCTCGTTTATATTAGGCACTATTAGGTTTCGTCGTTTTATGGTGTTTTCTCTAAAAAAAACTTAAGCAATAATCAGAAATCCCAACAATTATGAAAATCAGAAATCCTAACAATAACTTATATTCATGAAAACGCCGGCGTATGCAGTAATACGCTGACGTACGTAAACGTATGCAAACGTTGAAATACGTAATCGTATGCAAACGTACGTGCGCAACACTTTGGTCAATTATAAGAAATACGGTAGCGTAGACATTCGTACGTTAACGTTTGTAATTACAGATACTTCATAATTGTATTTCAAAAACTAATGGGAAATGAGCGGAAAAAATGAACTTGAATTTATCTTTTAGTCGGAGAAAACGAGGGTGTTCTTGTTCGGGAGGACCATGAAGTTGAACGGTTTGATGCTAGGTAAGATTCACAGATTATAAAAAGAACTTAGTAAACATTTTAGGAGAAGGCCATACATAAACGCGAGGAGCGACGCTTAGTTTGGCGTGGACTTGGCGTTGATTCCACTCCGGTACGGCCGCGTTTTCTGGTGCCCTGCTCATCATCGTCTAAATCGCGGTTCACCATACCATTAATTCTGTCACCCATATGACTCAAGTTGTTTTCAAGAGAATCCGCCATAGATTGAATTTTTTGCCCGACAGGATCCAATCTGTTCAATGAAAAGTGAGTTATTCAAAAAAAAAAAAACACAAACCGCTCCTGTAATGCACTGTCAATCATGGGGGCCACTTTATCGAAATCAGACTTCAGTTCAGCAAGTGTTTTATGAAGGCCGGCAAAGTTAGCTCGCATTTCCCTCCTCATTGAGTTATTATCATGCAACAGAGAAAGGAACGTATCACGCAGCGCTATATCTCGTTGTACCGTAGCATGTTGCTGTTTGATCAAGTATATGTCATTCAGGCGTTTAAGCTCATCCACATTAAAATCTGTCAAATCATTAGTTGCCAAAAGCCACCATATACTTTACCTGGAATATTTTGTGAGAATTGAGGAGAAATATATGCTCTCGCAGATCTTCCTTCCGGGTACGTCGCGTAAATTAATACAGCACCATCGATTTTGCGACTAAGATAATCTCCCTGAGTGGAAGAAATTATAGTAATAAGAAAAAATTACTTAACAAAACTGATCCTACAGATTTCATCATAGCATTAAAATGTCTTCGAAAAAACATGCTTTTAAGGTTTGCGTTTGGATTCTGCGAGTTGTACGGAAATGAGTTCTTTCGTTCATTCATTTGCTTTACGGATCCTACAAAATTAGATATTTCTTCATGAATATAAAAAGTTAAACCATCAGGTACAAAGCTTCCACGATCTATAATGTAATGTCCGTTGATGGGAGCCGCTTGATTTATTTGTTGTTGCTGTCGGTATCGCTGTTGTTGAGCCCCTTTATTATGTACCATGTTTAACAAAGCCAAAAATCCTTTTACTCACCAGCTTCAGCTACCGTAAGTGACTCTGTAATCCGAGCATCTTCTGCAAGCTCATCTTGCCTGGTAAGTTCAAGCAGAGTCTCCTCAGGCGGCTCTGCTTCGAGTACACTGTAAGTTAAAAACCATCCCAACCAAATAACAGAATGTTAATAAAACCTGAAGGGTCATTATCTGAGCTTGATACTAGCATTGCGGCAGTGGGGTTGCTGTTGTCTCCATTAAAAGCTGCACGACGAAGTTCTTCCGCATCAGAGTCAGGTGCAAGCTCATAATCCAGCTCATCCTCGTCGCTTGCTACTTCATCATCTCTCTCAACGCGGTTGGGATCTTCGTCGCTCGCACTCATATCTTGATCTAATTCAAGATGGGTTGGAAGGCAGCGGATAACATTGTTTCGGCTGGAGCGACGAAGATGTGACATCCCCTTGTTGCTTGTCGCTTGTCAACAAAATTTCTTCACAGGTATCTCCCAAAATAACAAAAACATCTAAGAAAAACTGTTTTCCGATGCACACAGAAAAATGCCGTATTAAAGCGTACGCAATCGTACGTGAACGTATGTTGACGCACAATGAAAATGCCGTATGGCAGCGTACGCTTTCCTACGTGTACGTATGTCGGCGCACAGTGAATTAAATTTTTCATAAAAATAAACGACTCAAAGCCAACACCACAATAAAACGTATAACAACATCATTATGAATAAGATCCGAGCACAATTCAGACAATTCTTAGGCATGCTAATCATTCAATGAAAAATGCTGTATTACAGCATACATTATCATACATGTACGTATGCCCGCGCACAATAAAAAATGCCGTATTGCATCGTACGCTATCATACGTGTACGTATGCGGGCGCACAACGAATTTAATTTTTCATAAAACCTTCCCGATGCACTTCCCGTACGTTTTAAGATACAACTATAAACAATAAACGACGCAAAAGCCAACACCACAATAACCTGTGTACCAACATCATCACAATAAGATCCACGCACAAGTAAGAATAATCACTAGCCATGCTGATCATTCAATGAAAATGCCGTATTACGGCGTACGCGATCATACGTATACGTATGCCGGCGCACATCGAATTTTATTATTCATAAGCATACCTCCAAGAAGCGTGCGTTCCCGATAGAACGTAGAGCGATGCTATGGATAAACCCGCAAAGTAACGGATGAAAAACGTTACCTAGCACCCGTACGATGCTGCAAACATTCGCAGGAAGAGGTAAACATGTATTTAACAAGGACTAATCAAAAGGCGAACGTACGTTTGCGTACGTACAATGATGCGCGTACGTCAACGTACGTGTACGTACGCCAAACATACATTAGTGTTGATGTATGTGTAGGTTTCATACACAGTTACATAACCCGGGATTGCAACAAACAAAAAAAAAAAAAAAAAAAAAGAATGAAGAAACGACGGCCAAGGTCGCTCGTTGAGCCTACTCCTCGTTCCAAGCCATCCACCCACCGCACCATCCCCTCCCACCGCACCCAAAAGATCATCTCCACCTACCATGCTCTCAACAAACGTCTCTCACTCTGTCTCAAACAAAACGACGAAGCAGGTGCTACCCTCATCCACACCCAAATGGCCGCCATAGTGGTCTCGATGCCTACCAAAAAGCATCCCTCCGAGGTGGTGATGAACGAAAGGGAAAGGGAGCTTGTGGGAAATGGCTTGTACCGATATTGAAAAAGGAAGGACTTGTGGATGGGGGTGAGAGGGTGAGGTTGTTGGATGTGGGGGCTGTGAATGGGGAGACTTATGCGAGGCAGAGAGGGTGGATGGAAGTTACGTCGATTGATTTGAATCTCAACACCCAGGGATATTGAAGGAGGATTTTTTTGAAAGACCGATACCGACAGTGATGGAGAAAGGTTTCATGTTCTTTGTTTGTCGCTTGTTGTCAACTTTGTTGGAGAGCCGGAACGGAGAGGTGAGGATTCTTTCGGTATTCGCTTCTTTCGGTATTCGCTTCCGGTCTCAGTTTTTGCTTTTTTTCCTGTTGGTCGTGACGGAGGGAAAGCTACCACTACCCCATCACTGACGTCAAAGTCCCAGGTGAGATGCTCCGTCGTACCCACCAATTCCTCCTCCCAAACGGTCTTCTCTACCTCGTTCTCCCCCTCCCCTGCGTCACCAACTCTCGCTACCTTACCCACGACCGTCTTACAAAGATCATGACCTCCCTCCGTTTCCAAGAAACCCACCACCATTTTTCTACAAAGCTAGCGCATTTTATTTATCGGAGACGGGACAATGGGGAAGAGAGGGAGTGGAAGAAGGAGGAGGTGAATCCGGGAGCGGGAAGGAATAATTTTACGATTGTGGTGAAGAAGACGTGACGGGGTTTAGTTTGTATGAGTGAGTTAAAAAACGGAAAGGATGTACTCTGGCGAATTGCATATCTCTTTTATATAGTCCATGCCGTTTATCATAGCAATGAGTTTTCCCGCCTCTATCGCGTTGACTACAGATAGTCTATAACGAACTCGATTTATCAAAAAAAAAAAGACGGCCGCAGAAACGCAAAAAGGTCCATAGTCGGGTTTGGATAAAAGTATTTATCCAAACCCGACTACCGATCATGATGTTGTAAATAGGCGTCATTGAGGATGATTGTAAAGCACATAGGTCGTCGCTCCAAAGAGCCGTATGCCGTCCCTGGAATATTTTTTCAATTTTTCGTCTTCCATTCCTCCAAACATGGCATCCTTCTCCATCCCTTTCCACCTCACCCTCAACGCCATCCTCGGTCTCGGCATCCACAAACCCGCACACCCCACATCCACACTCACCTCCATTCCCTTCCTCTCCTTCCCCTCTTTCAAAACATGGGTCTCCGCAGACATCACCAGCATCATCACAACCACCCTACCCCGCCTTGTCGTCGCCTGTGTCGGGGTCATGGTTACCGGATATCGACGATGGATGTGGGGAGTCGGAAGAAAACTCGGGAGATGGTTGATAGGCTCGAGACGTGGGATGACGTTGAGGAGGAATGCGGTGAGAAGGGTGAGGAGACGTCGACAGGATATGAGGTTGAATCCATCTGTGGACTTGATTGATTTTGATGGTCCTGTGATGGTACCTCAACGGGGTCGATTTTCCCGGATCCCCACTAAAGACGTCAACAAGACACCGATTACAGGGTTGAAAGATTTGATTGCGAATTCCAAGACGGTGGCGTTTAAAAAACATGGTTCGACGGGGGTGTCTGATGGTCGAAGATGCGAACGATGACACGGAAACTGTCAAAAGAGGATATGGCCATGTTGTTGGATGAGACGGGTCCTAGTGTTTCGGATGGGTTGACGCCGTTGACGCCGTTGACGCCGCTACAACTTCTTGAGAGTATGGTGTCTCTGAAAGATTCGAACGACGACACGGAAACTGTCAAAAGAGGATATGGCCATGTTGTTGGATGAGACGGGTTCTAGTGTTTCGGATGGATTGACGCCGTTGACGCCGTGACGCCGTTACAACTTCTTGAGAGTATGGTGTCTCTGAGAGATTCGAACAATGACACGGAAACTGTCAAAAGAGGATATGGCCATGTTGTTGGATGAGACGGGTCCCAGTGTTTCGGATGGGTTGACGCCGTTACAACTTTTGAGAGTATGGTGTCTCTGAAAGATTCGAACAATGACACGGAAACTGTCAAAAGAGGATATGGCCATGTTGTTGGATGAGACGGGTTCTAGTGTTTCGGATGGGTTGACGCCGTACAACTTTTTGAATGTATGGTGTCTCCAGTGGAGAGGGATTGAATGCGGGAATTTTGTTGTTTTTACTTTTGGACTCTTGTTTTCTTTTTTTCTTGCATTTTCATGATATCCCCCACACACATACTGTATATCCCCCGCTTTATTTACTCGAATTCTAATGATTTGGCGTTGATATTGACGGTCTTTTACTTACTTGATCTTTTTCTTCTGAATGGAGGATTTTTTGATGGCAATGCTTTCTTGTGGAATCACTCTTGTTTTTATTTACGGTCAATCTTGGACCACTTTATTTTCTAGTTTAATGCAACCCTTGCACTTTCTTTTTTTTTTTCGGTCCACATAGACCCACTTTATCTTTATGCCTGAAACGAATACATCCAACATCATTCATCTTATCCTTTTCAAAGTTATCCTCCGCTGAAACACCAGCGACTCAAAGTTTCTAACACTCTCTTAAATTATCTTGCAGTATACACCACTCCCCGCTCCTCCTGTTGGTTCCCTGCTTGCTGGATCGGACGAGACCACATTGAATGAGAACATGGAAATTGAAGGCGTTCCCGAAACTGAGTTTTCTTGAAACATCTAAAATGTTCTACTCGACTAGTCTTCTAATATTCTCGCGCCTACGCAGAGGTAAACCCACATTGTCGTGGACATTATTTAATCAGCCAGCGTTTAACGATAAAGGACGACTGTGACGGTTACTCCCATCGGTTCATTTAAAGAAGCGACAAGGATGTACCCTATCATCATACGAAAAACGAACCCAACGGTTCATCACCCCAACACCCGTTTCACCCACATTCATTAAATGGTACGAATAAAAAACTACCCACTTTATATTTATACCATAAAAAAAAAAAACTATACAACTCAACAACCTCCCATTAAAAAAGGTGGATATATAAAAGACGAGTCAAACAAAGGGGGACGAGTACAATACGAAAACTTAACAAAAAAAGGCAACGTTTAACGATAAAGGACGACGGTGACGGTTACTCCCATCGGTTCATTTAAAGAAGCGACAAGGATGTACCCTATCATCAAACGAAAAACGAACCCAACGGTTCATCACCCCAACACCCGTTTCACCCACATTCATAAAACGGTACGAATAAAAAACTACCCACTTTATATTTATACCATAAAAAAAAAACAAACTATACAACCCAACAACCTCCCATTAAAAAAGGTGGATATATAAAAGACGAGTAAAACAAAGGGGGACGAGTACAATACGAAAACGTAACAAAAAAAGGCAACCCTCGCTTTAACCCAAAAAGATAACGATCAATGTAAGCAAACAAAAATATAAAAAAGAAAGAAAAATGACAGGGCAAATAGACAGGGAAAGGGGTGTGTGAAATCGTTCCCCCATAAAAAACGAAAAAGCAAAAGTTATTACTATGTGGATAAAGGGGGGGATAAGGATAATATAAAATGATAATGATACTTGTAAACATCGACAAAAGAAAAAAGGTAAACCGCCAAAACCACTCCAATGCACCTTATAAAAGAAAGAGTCGAAAAAAAGGTTCAAATGAAAAAATAAAAACCAGGGTAAAAAAGAACCGTTATATCGGTATACCGAAAAAAAATAAGTTACATAAAAAAAAGGTTTCAAAAAGAAAAAGCACATCACCATATCCAAAAATCAAAAAAAAAAACAAACGTAAAAAGCAGACCACGCCTCCCACTCAAGAATCACTTCCCACCACCACCACATCCTTCTCCTCCCCTCCTTCATCCTCCCCTGCCTCTCCCTCAACCACTCCCTCCGTCTCTCCCACTCCCCCTCCTCCCTCGGCACCCACCCCAACTCCAAAAACCAATCATAAAGTTTATTCACCTTATTCACATCAATCATAAACCACCGTCTCACATCCTTCTTCTTAAACACCCCCCTCGTAAAAGTAGCTCCAAGCACCACCTCCTTAATCCTCAAATACATCTCAGGCAACAACCTCAACGTCTTACACAACAAAGTCTCCTCTCGTCAACAAATCGAGGGACGGCGTGTCATCAGAAAACGTCATGGGACCGCCTTTGGGCCAGGATACAATCGAGGCTTGGGATGTGTCGCTAAACCATTCGGTGAGGTTGACTTCGGGTGGGCAGATGGGGAGTTTGACGGCCGACGTTGGATCGCGAGCGCTGTGGTGGATTTGATGTGTGCCAGAGAGTGGTCGTCGTCGGTTTCGGCGTGAGGGGAGACGGGGCGGGTGGGTGGAGGGTTGGTGGTGAGGAGGGAGATGGTGGAATGACGGCGGGAGAGGGAGTTGGGGGGGGGTTGGAGGTAGAGGTCGAGGGAAGGGCGGCAATGGTGGAGTGACGACGAGAGAGGGAAGTAGGGGTGGTTTAATAGAATCCATCTGAACGGGTGAAACGGGAAGCTTGACCTTATTCTTCTTCTTCTTCTTCTTGGGGATGTGCACCTCCACATCACTTTATCCTCCACCTCCTCCGACATTCCCATTTGAAAAGGAAAAGATCTCTCAACAACCCTCTCTGCCTATTCTCCACTCTCTCACTCTTTGAAACAGGAAACGGAATCTCAATATACCTCTCCCCCTCCTCCTCCTCCTCCTCCTCCACCGCAAAAAAACTCCATCCTCCTCCGTTTCCTCATCCCCTCATCCTCCTCCTCATCTCCTACACGCTTCTTGGAATCTTGTGCAGAGGAAAGGCATTGATCTGGGTGAGGGGTTGACGGGGTCGATGGGTGGGACTGCCGCTAGGTGTTTGGAGGGGAGTGAGGAGACCACCATGACCAATGAGGGATTGCTCCTCTTTGGTGATGATGGGTGGGAGGTCTGCTATGGATGCTGTCCTGGATCGCTTTGACCTTTTCTTTGTGATGCCTGTATGGATTCAAGGTTAATAGGTAGAAAGCGCATCATGACAATGGGTGGCTGAGGTTGAAAATAAAAATAAAATTGAATAATTAAAAAAGGCCTGGCCCGCAATAAGCCCAGGCCCGCAACGGAGCCAATCCCAAAAAAGGAAATCTGCGGTGCTTTGCTCATAAAAACTGTGGAGAGAGAGCGGAGAGCGAAAACAAAAGTAGAACATAAAAAAGAAAACACAAAAGAATTTGGCTCACCTCCTGATGAGAGTGACATTGAGGACAATGCGTCACGGTGGGGCGACAAGGAGGCCGTCTTGCTCACTGCCACAAGAATCTTGGCCGCAACAAGAATATCATCATCGTCAACTCCAGCACGGGACGCAGCAAAGGCTGCAGCTTTCATTGGTGTGGTTGATGGGACGGTGGTGATGATGGGTGCCTTTGATGGGGAGGAAGGGGTAGGGTTTGAGGGGTGGAGTTGGGAGCTGTGCAGTGGGAAAGGTTGAGGAGCTGGTTTAGAGGATGGGATGGTGGTGGTGGATTGAGGCATGGATGGACGGTGGGTCTGTTGCTGAGGGTAAAATTGTTGTGGCATGGACATGGGTGTTGATGCTGCGGCTGCTGCCTGACATACATCATCTGGCCAGTGTGAAGTGAGTCATCATCATTGGACGAAAGTGCTGCTGCTGGTGGTGTTGTTGAGAAGAGTACCAGTGAGCGGGTGGAGCCATCATGATGGGACCGGGGACGAGTGTTGGCGTGCTGCTGCATGTTGGAGGACGGAATGTCATCATGGGATGCTGTGCAAGGTAGAGTTTTGGGAATGGGGGATGCAGAGGAAGAGGAGCGGGAAGAGGTGGCGGTGGTGGTGGTGCACTTATAGTCTGCTGCTGCTGCTTGAGACTGGTGATGGTAGAGATGCGGTTGGGAGAAGGGTGGCCGGCAAGAGGGAGAAAACGTTGAGCAAACTCGATAGAGTGTTGCTGCTGGTGTTGTTGTTGGGAAGGCATGATCATTTGAACGAGTTGAGGAGATGACGGTGAGGATCGAGGGTGATCGGCAGAGGGCGATAAGACAGAGGTGTATGGAAAGGAGAGCGAAGTGGAGCTTGGCATGGACATGACCAATTGAGGAGGGGTGGGCCTCTGTTGTTGTTGCTGCTGTTGTTGCTGCTGCTGGGCATGCATTGACTGCAGCATGTGGGATGTAGGTTGACCGATCATGCATCTGCTGAGGCTGTGTTTTGGTGATCACGGTGGGATGCGGGGATGATGGCGTATGCAGGTGTTGGGGTTGAGTTTGGTTGGAGAGAGACGCGGATGGGGAGTGCTGAGCAAGCATTCTTGTGTTTGGAGTGATGATCAAGGTGTGATGATCACGTCTTAGGGTCTTGAGGTAGTAAAGTGGTGCAGCTTATAAACAAAGGTGATCAGTGGTTGTTAGAGAGAGAGAAAATAGAGTGGTTATAGAAGAAGGGGAGTGTAGCTGGTTGAGCAGAGTGTACTCGCAGGAGCTGAGCTGTTGAGAAAGAGTGAGTGAGTGAGAGAGAAGGAATCGTATTTAGGAAAAGCATGCATGCAGTATTTAATTATTAATGAGCACAGCAGCGGCGGATGAAAAATTAGATTCTTTCAAAGTGCTTGGCTGAGTCTTATTTATTAATATTTATTTATTTATTTATCACCTCCCCCACAAACAGATCACCTCGCACTGCACTCTCTCCCTCACCCACTCACCCACCCCATTGACATTGACTAATATAGGTAATGATGATCCCATCTCTTAAATAGCTCATACTGTCTGTGCATAACTGTATGTATATCACTCTTCTTATTCATCATAGTGGTATCTCTCATAAATATATATATGGAGTACTTGATGGTTATAACATAAAAGTCTTTGGTCGCTGCGGGCATACACTCACCTTGCTCACCCTCATCCTTACTACCACTCACCCCCACACACCACTGCACACACACTGCACACACACCACATTAAAAATGATGCTTTGACACGCCGTTCCTTGTTTTCCAAGCAGCAAGAGTGTTTGTTCTATTTCAGAGACAAGTGGGTCTGGAACAAATTGAATTGTTTATAAATATCGGGGATTGAATTTAATAAGGATGTGTAACCAAGTAAATCATACTATTGGATCATCCAATAGAATCAGCTTGTTCTATTCACCATGAAAGTCAAAGTTTCCTTATTAGGAGCCCTCATCGATTGGAGATCCATTCATCACATCATATTCATCTGTCATCATCATCAATTAATAAATAAAATATATTTGGTGGCAAAGTATATATTTCAAGTAAATGTGAAAGCGAAAAGCAAACAGATCACCATCAAATGTATGTAATAAATAATAAATATTATATTTTGTTTAAATACAGATTTATTATTAAATAAACATGGATAGGGACATATCTATGATTTAATTAATTACCTTTGGAGCAGTATGTATGTAGGTATGTATGTAGCAGTGCATCTCATCAGTTGTTTGTGTATAAACACACTTGAGCATCAACTATGATTACATATATTACAAAGAAAACACAACCATCAAAACATACATAGAGAAAGAGAAGAAGAATCAACTATATAATAATAATAAATAAAAGAAATCTAAATAAATATATACTATGTATCATATTAGTATATATTTATGACGGGAACTAACTGCAGGGCTCACTATAAAAAAGTATAAGCAAAAGAAACAGAAACAAACAACGTGATGACAAACAAGCCCTCAGACACGTTGGTGTTACAACCTGCCCCAATTAAGGAAATGTTGAAATAATACATTTTTCATCTCTTTCTTTAATCTTTCCCCATCCATCCATCCATCCATCCATCTTACAAACCCCATCACATAGACGAACCTCATCTCGTGCACCCCACCATTCATCATGAACCTCATTCGCATCGTTGCATCACTCTCTGTCCTGGCAGCATGCTTGTTGCAACGAGCTGTTGCCGTCGACACTGACATTACTGTGGGTTGGTACACTCTGGACCCAAACACGAGTATCCTCCAAGGAGACCTTAATGTAACCACTCACTCACCACCCACTTTTTGACTTTATTGTTTATCTCACCTGCTCATCATGATAACGCCTTCTCACCCATCCTCCCTGTCAATGCGTGTGTTTTAGGTCAAGAACCTTGCTTACCAAAAGGTAACCGTATAAAAGCCAATGTTTCAACGAGTTGCATCACATTACATATTTCATACTCCAACTTATTCAACCTTTTCTCAGTCCGTCACAGTCTACTACAAATCCATCACCACCGGCTGGTCCACCGCCAACAACGTCACCGCCTCCTATTCCAACGCAAGCCCCAACACTCCTACGAAATATGGACGTTTAAAGCCCCCATCCCAAGAGGTGCATCCGATGCTCTCGAATTCTACGTCAAAGGTGTCATTGGTGGAACCAACTACTATGGTATTTACAACCATCTCATGTCATCACCCCTCGACTAACTCACCATTCGGAACCCTTTCCTAAAGCTAATAACAATAACGCCAATTTTCCTCTTCAACGTACCGCATCGACTCCTGCGGCTCCCGAGATTAAACCTGGAAAATACTTTGATCGAATCATGATTGTGTATTTGGAAATACGAATTATGTGACCGCCATGGCGAACCCGTTTTTGGGGACGACCTTGGCGTCTCGGGGGATCATTACTGCGAATTATCATGGCTTGGCCCACCCTAGTCAGCCTAATTGTATGTTCATTACCTTTTTTTTTGATTTACTTTTTTCTCATTACTTTGTGTATTTCTTTTATATACTTTTTTATACTGTGATCTCATTCCTTTTGAATTTGATAGATATTGGCGCTATCGCGGGAGAGTTGTGCGGCGTCAACAGTAATGTCAACTATGAGCTTCCTCAATGGACTGTCGTTGACGCGTTCCGTGAAGCTGGTATTTCGTGGAAAGCTTACATGGAGGGAAACCCTTCCCCCTGCTTTACGGGGGTCAGTGATAGTCTTTAGTGAGTTTTTCTATTTTTTCTTTTTTAAAAAATGGGCTTGACCTTATCCCTTTTTTTTTTCTTCTTATTTACATTTTATTTTTTATTCCCTTTATTTATAAATTACCTTTTCTTTGAAGCTGGAGAAAACACAACCCATTCATCAGTTTCCCGTCCATCCGAGCCACATCATGCAACAACATTGTCTCCAGTCTCCAACTCTCCATCGACGAAGCCACCGGAAACATCCCCTCCTTCATGTGGCTCACCCCCGACCAAAACAACGGTTCGTCCCCCCCACCTCCTCCTCCCACTAACCCCCCCCCACAGACGGCCACGACACCGGCATCACCTACTCCTCCACCTACCTCTCCCGTTTCCTCCCCCCCGTCTCACCCATCCCATCCACAATCGCACCCTCTTCCTCATCACCTACGATGAATCCGAAAACACCATTCAGGGAGCCGAGAATAACCTTGTTTATGGGTTTCTTACGGGACAGGGCGTCCCGACGTCTCAGTGGGGGACCAGGGATTTTACGCGGTATTCGCATTACTCGATCTTGAAAACGGTGTTGGAGAATTGGGGGTTGGTGGGACCTGGGAAGGGGGAGGTGGGGGCGGCGGTGTTGCCGGTGCGATTGAAAGATACGACAACCACCTCCTCCACTGCTGTCATCACCTCCTCCACCGCTGTCCTCACCTCCTCCACTGCTCTCATTACCTCCACTGCTGCCATCACCACGACCGCCGTCGTCACCTCCACCACCACCACCGTACCACCCCCCCATCATAACCACCATCACCCCTCCCCCCTCCGGCATCGTCGGAGTCGTCTCCTACTCTTACTCTGGCACCTCCCTCACAGGCGTCATCCAGGTACATTCCTCCCCCCTCCTCTTCCCACACTAACCACCTCACCCACCCCCCCAAAACCAGCTTCAAAACCTCGCCTACGCCAAACTCGTCACGGTGTATTACCAAACGTTGGAAGGAACCTGGAACTCGGGGAACGCGATTCCGGCGACTTTTTCGGGGAAGGTGGTTGGGACGAGTTTTGAATTGTGGTGGGTGTCCATTCCCATCTACCTTTTTTTTTTTTGTTTTTTTAACGATTTTTTTGTGTTTTTTTTATGATGGTTTTTTGTTGATGTGTTTTTTTTTAGGGCTTTTTCGGGTGGTATTTTGAAATTGAGGGCGTTTTATGTCAAGTATACGGTGGGGGGACGGGATTATTATGATAGTCGTGGGGGGGTGAATTATCTTATTTGATGTGTGTGTCATACCTTTTTTTTTTTGCGCCATTGTTTTTGAGTAAAAGGCGTTCTGGTTTGTGTGTACAAGTTCTCTCTCCCTCTTTTTTTTGCGTGCTCTTTTGACGTGGTTTTGGGGTGTGTACAGGTTCTCCCTTTTTTTTTACTGGTTTTTTGTGTGTGTGTGTATATTTTGATTTTGGGTCTCCCGTTTTTTTTTTGGACGCCCTTTCGCCGTATATGTTTTGGTTATCTTTTTCTTGTATACCGGGTCTTGCGTGTTTTTGGATGTGGTTTTTTGACGGTTTTTTGGGTGTTTTTTTGTGTATGCCGGTTCGTTGTACTGGTTTGATGTCTGTTTTGGTGTTTTTTTCGTGTTTTTTTTGTGTGTAGGTCTTCCGGTTTATTTTGGGAAGCTCTTTTTGACGTGTATGTTTGGTTGTATCCACGGTTCACCCGTTTTTTTCTTTGGAATGTACTTTACACTACTTTCGTGTACTGTTTTTTTCGTGTACACCAACTTCCCCCCTTTATTGAAAGCCTTTCGCCGTATATTTTTTGTGTGTACACCCATTCCCCCCTTTTTTTACACATTTAAGATACACAGGTACACCAGTTCACCCCTTTTGTTTTGTACGTCTACTTTCACCGCTTTTGCCCCGTAGATGTTTGGTTATTGGTTGCATGTACACCAGTTCTCCTGCTTTATACATGTTATCTTGTGTGTTCGTTGACACTGGGTCTCCCTGTGTTTTTTTTTTTGGAGAATATACTTTGCAAATGAGGTGTTTTTCTTTCGTGTATACCATTTCACCCCTTTTGTTGAACGTCTACTTCCTGGCTGGTTATTGTTTGCATGTACACGAGTTATACATGCTGTGTTTTTTCGTGTACACCCTGTTCTTATATCTATGTAAAGAATTTTCTTTTTTTTGCAAACGAGGTTTCATCGTGTGTGAGTGAGTTGGTTGGTGTATCATGCATGGTTAGGAAAGAGGGTTTGTTTTTTAAAAAGTCGATTATGTGAGTGAATTCTATACGTACTATCTGGGGGTGATGATGAGGCAGAGCTGGGAGGATTGAATGTGAGGAAGAGAAAAGAAAAAAGGAAGACGGCCTAGGACGGAGTGAATCCAATACGTATTATCTGGCGGATAAAGAAAGAAACGGACTTGAAAGGAGGCAAAAAACCCCAAAAAAATACCCGAGTTGGGGATTGAACCCAAGACCTCTTCCTGAAACTACTGTATTCTAAAGAACGCAACGTAGGAGGGAAATATTCTGCCGCTGAACTACACGGGCTTTCCGAAACGGGGAATTGAACCCCGGCCACCGCTGTGAGAGAGCGGGATCATAACCACTAGACTATTTCGGATAGAAATGGAGAAAGCGGGGTTTGAACCCGCGGCCTTTCGTATGCAAAACGAATGTGATACCACTACACCATTTCCCCTTTTTTTTTTTTCGTCATGTTGCTGCTAGATATACCAATAGATTTGAAAATTACTTTAAATTAGCGTTAGACCACGTAGCCTCCAACCTTTACCCTTTTCTCCTGGTTCTACTCCCTTCATTCTTTCTCTGTTGGTCTTTTTTGCCTGAGCTCTTAACGGGACACCGTCGTTCTGCTATTTGTTGGTTTTCTTCGTGCGGGAAGTCCTCTGGGAAATATTGTATTCCGAGTTTCTCCAATAATCGTCTATATACAAACAAAAACGAACACATTCCCCTTATCGGGTTGTATGTTTGCGACTTTCACGCGCTTAACATAGCTATTTATTGGGGGTTGATTGAAAGTTTTTATTATTAAGAAGGGGTTCCCTCATTCCTTTCTAACTCACGAGTGAAAATTATAAAAGCTAGATTCTTTCATTATCCTACTCCACGCTGCAAAAGGTATATAGTACCCTGCGTATACGACAAGCATGATAGAATTTGAAGGCAGAGCTTTGCAACGAAATCTTGGAAACATGATTCTTTCTTTTTTTTCAATGACGACGCGTTTATGTATAATGGGTGTTTAGAGGAATAATCATTAATGACACAAATTGAAATGATCGTATATAGCAAATTAAAACAAATATAGTATCCTGCAAACGTATCGTATCTTTGCAATTGGTACATAAATAATATGCGGGTCAATGAAAAAAAAAGCTGTGAAAAATATGTGAGAACCTAATCTTTGTATCCAGTGAAAACTGCGACGATGTTTTCTGATGATGCATACATGACGGATAGGAGCAATAGGTTGAGTACGCTCATATCGTTGAAAATATAGGGAATTACACGTGCTTTTCGAATTAGCGTTTATTCCCCCATGCACCCTTTTCAGTTCGACCGTGATAGTTAAACCGTGCATCAATAAAGCTTGGAAAACAGAATGAAAGTTTATTTGTCGATTACGCGTTTTGCGTCTTGTATGTAGATATTTATTCAAAGAGTGTAGAGTGTACATTGAAGATGCCACGGAATAATGTGCAGATACGGCATCTACAACCACATCACACTAACGTTCTCAACCCTTAATTTATTGACGCATACTTGATGGAGGCCAAAAGCCTAAAGCTCTGATTAGTCTATAGATAAGGACATCATTTCGACATCTCTTCCCTGAGTATTAATACGCGACATGTAGTGCTTTTGATGTCACGACTACAACGTCGTATTGCTTAAAATGGTTAAAGAAATGCAAATGTGAAGATCCAACAACAAGAATTACTTTACAGATATCGCGTAACATTAAATAGTATGAAACCCGCTTCTGTTCGGAGCGCGAACTATAACTAGCGCTTCAACGAAATCGTTAATGGAAGAACTTCCATTGTGAAAGCTACCTTTATATACTTAAACTTTGCCATCACGACATCACAAAAATTATAAATCAGGTCATCGCATTCGTGGCGGAACGATAGGCATTAATGCGATTATAGAGGAAATTGGATCTTCAGATTTTGGAGTGCCGAGTAATGAAAATATACTTTGAAAACGCGTCCCAACCTCCACCACTACACTCTTTTTAAAAAATAAAATAAAAATAGACCACGTAACTGATGTCCCTCATAAAACTCAAACTGTTCAATATATATTTCCTTAGCGCACATCAGCAGCATACAAACAACCTTAAGTGAATCCTTTTCATTCGCATCCACTTAATAAAAGCATAGTACTATTATACTTTGAAATAGTCTTGAAATGACAAATTAAGTTAACTCGCCAAGGGCTCATGCTCTCCATCTTCGTGTGAGTTCCTGTATAGCGTAGAGGAACGAAGGTAGTTGACGTTCGTGGAGTTCTAAAGAATTTGAGTAAGGAGTTAGGATTTATGCGAATGTCGGAAAATGATAGAACAAAAGCAAACACCCCGAATGTAGGAGTAAGATAAGGAAAACAGACATAGCATACGGGTAAAGGGTGCTCATAAAATCAAAAATGGTAAAAGAAAACATGAATTCGATTAATCAATAACATCAAAGACTGACCCTATCAATCCCTCGTAACCCCATAATCTCTTCACTCGAAATCGGCTTTACAGGTTCCCAAACTGTACTTGACCTATCCAGATCCCCATTCTGCCCACTCTGCCCATCCCTTCTAGGCATTGACGCAAACAAAACTCCACCATCATTTTGCTGCTGCTCTGCATCCCCACGATAGGTCATAGATCTCCCAACGGCATCCATCGGTGATGCTGGTGTTGTGGTGGCAAGAAGAAAGGGTTCAGTGGCTATAGGCGCAAAGGATTCCAAGCGATTAGGGATGGATGGACGCGAAGACGGTTGCTGATCAGATGGTGATGGTGGCTGTGGTAGTGGTGCGGCGGATGGAGGTGAGGAGGGCTTTTGGGAAGATTGTTTACGGTGCTTGAAAATGAAAAGACCGCCGATGATTAGGAGAATGGCAGCAAAGCCGATGGAGGAGGCTATGATTGCAATGTTGGTTGTTGAAAGAAGAAGGCCTGAGGAGGGTGCGGTTGATGGGGAGGAGGTGGATGTTGGGGTTTGGGAAGCGGGTTCAGAGAGTGTAGGCGCTGGAATGGGCTGTTGAACGTCGGTGGATGGGCCGCCAAGGGTTGAGGGTCCTGGGATGGAAGGAGGTAGAGAAAGAGATGCAGGCTCTGCTTGCAGGGGCCGAATGTTGAAGGGCCCGTTAACACTAGGTTCACATGGAGGCGGCCCACTGCAAGTGCTTGAACAGAAGATATCCGAGGTCGGTGATGCGTTGAGAACCTCAATGTTGGTAAGGCAAGTACACTGTTGGGAAAGGAAAATGTAGTGGGTGAACTGGGCTATCTGGATGCATTCTTGAGATAGACAGCGAGTACGGCAGGCAGGAGAGGATGTGATGGCGGGTTGCTGTCGACATAGGTCTGGCTGTGATGGGAGACGGAGGAGGTCGCGGGAGCGTGTGCAAATGTCAGAGATGGTTGTTGCCATTTATCTTTTTTTTTTTTTGTTGTTTTTTTGATGTTTTTGAGATCCTTTCCCCCACTCTACCTAGCTTCCAGGATAACTTTTCTTCAAAATCTTTGAAGTGGACACATAAGGCTGAATCTAGTTTGACACTCTATCAGCGTTCAGTAGAATGGTCAAGGGAGAACGCGCCGTAGAGAAACGAAAGATTCAGGTCAGATGGAGGTTTAACGATGGAATTGATGAGGTATATGGGAAATATATTGAATGAATAAAACAATAATTTAAGAAAAGAGATTTCGAACAACCGCATGGCAGTCTTATAATATCCCATGATGATATTTATGAATACCCTACAGCCTGTCGTAGTACAGCTTCCAGCGTCGAATAAATAACTTGAAATCCTTTTCGCTCTCTTCCAGTAAAGAACTTGCGGAAAAAAAAACTTCGTAAAACGTTTTCATACTATTATTCGTCCGTCCTCTCGCAAACAGACCTCTCGCAAACAGAAGCACTTGAACATTCAACTCAAATGCTATACATCATCATTACAGGAGAACCAGTAAAAAACCTTACCATCACTCAACAGGTTTGAAAAGTTGTCTCGGAAACCGTGAATCCTTGAATGTCGTAGCTTTCATCATCGACGGAACATCGGGAAATGGAAAAGCTACCGGTGGAATGCTATCGTTGAAGAAAAACTCTGTTCTCGGCCTCGACATTTCCGGTCCTGGCATGAGGACAAATCTTCGCTTCGCAATAGGTCTGTCCTTAGCATCCATGTGAGTTTCGCCATCTTGCTCGGTCAAATCGTCACTCTTTCTTTTCAAACTCGTAACTTGATCAAGCCTCGGCGTGGAATTGTGCACATGAAGAACGTAGATTTGCGGAGGCTCTTTAGGGTCACGGTAAACGGTATGAGGCATGCCCTCAAAAGATGTCTCTTGCGTAATGTGAGGCTCGTCTCTAATATAAGGAGCGGCGAAAACATGCTCGGATGATGGAGCCACAATTGGCATCAACCTTGGATCCAACGCCAAATTCGGGATTTGCTTCGAAATAGTCGCAGATTCCTTGGACGATGTTTGCTTCAACCCTTCCCTAGACTTACGACTCTGACGTGATCGAGGCTTTCTGATAGTTTTCGGCTTAGGTTCTGGTTTCTTCACAGCATGGTTCGGAGGGGTACGGAGAGGTACTTCTTCAACGGTCGGAGTGGAAGGAGCCAGCCAGTTCAAATCGACTTCCCCCAAGAAACTTCGCGCCGCTTCCATCATTTCCGATCCCTTAATCTCAAATCCGCCCAACGTGAATCTCGGGTTCACGGTTTCCGCTGATTTGACCCGCGCGGTTTCAAGAGCAATCCATACAGAAACAAGCTTGGCGTCGGTTGGAATACGCATGTCATCGATCATCAAAGCTGGTGCTTGCCCATCCGAGGTTGGAAGGAGGCAGAGAAAGAGGTCTCGGTAGTTTAGAGGCTGCGACGTGGCAACAGACATGTCTTGAGATTGTCAGCTTGTTGGATGTACCGTTGATGTGGTAAAATGAACTTTAGTTGATGCAAACCTTTTTAGATACGAATACGAGTTCGGCTATGGTTAGGTTGAAGGCAAAAGGCGTTCTCGTTCGGCTATCGCTAGTTTGACGGCGAAAGGAGTTATCGTTCTGAGAAGGCAGGGTGTCGACAGAGTTCTTGTGAAGATGAGGTCGATTCAAGAATTTATGTTAAAGATTGACACGCTACATTTTTTTGGGAGTTCATTGTGTGGATCATCCGTCGGACAGTGATGTCTTGAAATGTAGAAGTATTTTTTTTATTCAAAGAATTGCTTTGAAAACAATAAAAATACGACGAAAGCGGGTCCACCACGATATTGCGACACATGGAAGGCCATCAATATTTTTAACACAAACAACAAATAAACTGTCACGTAAAAAGGCTACGAGACTTCTTATACTTTTTTCGTCAATTCAATAGTGTGTGTCCTTCATTCATTCATTCATTCTCTCAACAAAAGGTGTATTCTCAAAATAACACCATCGATCACCTTAGACAACAGCAAAAAAAGAAAACCTTAATCGTGAAAACATTGAATATTCCATCAAATCAAATGGAAAAAAAGGAGGGACGTGCCAACTAAAAAAAAAAAAAAGACAACATATTTTTTAAACATAAAAAAACCAGACACATCTAATCATCCGCCTTCTTAGCCGCAGCCCTCTTCACAGCTCCCTTCTTCTCACTCTTCACTTCACTCTTCACCTCCTCCTTCTTCTCCTCCTTCTTCTCCTCCTTCTTCTTATCTCCCTTCTTCTCCTCAACAACCGCCTTCTTCTTGCCACCACCAACAAGCGCCCCCATCAAACTAGTCACAGAGTACAAGAACCACAACGTCACGGCCGCAAGTGTCCCTGCAGCATACGGGTCCTCCTTAACGGCCTCAACAGGGTCCTTTCTCGCAGCCTCTGCAAACACAATCACGCGGTCACGGAGTTCATAGGCGAGCTTTTGGGCGCGTTCCAAAAAGGGTGCGTTGGCTGCTTCTTCTTTTGCCTATTAAAAAAGTGTATGAGTACCAAATTACAAATTTACATCCAACATCAAAAAAAAATATAATCATCAAAAATAGTTTTAAATACCTTCTTTTCTTCCTCCTTCTTGGTCACAGACTCCTTCTCACTCTCAATTTTGAATTTGGGAGCCCAAGTCTCATCGCGGAACTTCTTGGCAGATGCCTCATCATGGCCAATGTAGATATTGTCAAAGAGAATCTTGTCCTGCATCGTCCAAATCTCAAATCCAAGGGCACCCTAATCATCAAATATGAATAATGTCATTTAGCAATTTCATACTTAGAGAAAAACTAATAAAAACATAATAAAAATATAAATAAATAACATACCATTGGCGAAAAGTTGGAAGGAGTCAAGTCCTCAAAGAAGGCAGGGTTGGCAATCTTCCTCGGCGCCCAAACTCCCTTGTAAGCAGGGTTGTCAATCAACGGAGCCTTCCACTTGCCCTTGTAATCGGGGTTGGCCTTGACGGGTCTCTTCCAAACTCCACATCCAGAAGCCTCAGCGCACTTGGGGTTGTCGACAGTAGGCGCGACCCAGTCACCGTCCTCCTCATCGTCCCAGTCTTCGGGTTTCTTGGCCTCGGGGTCGGGGATGGTGGTGGGCTCATCCTCGAGCCAGTCGTCAGGTTTCTGAGGAGTCAAGTAAAAGTGTTTTAGGAAAGGGTGGTCCATTTCAATTCACCAAGCGGATGAAACTAACCACTGCATCCATGTCCTCAATCTGAGCAGGAGCATCCTCGTCCCAGTCGGCAGGCTTAGAGGCCTCAGGATCGGGAATCCTATAATTTCACAAGAAAAGAACGAAAGATTGATAAGCTCACTGTACCAAACCGTAACACACATCAAGTCTACGTAGAACCATTAAACGGAAATCTCCACTTACTTGGCGATATCAACCCAGTCAGCAGGCTTAGAATCCTCAGGGTCGTCAATCTCTATCAGATTCAAAAAAAAACGAAATAAAAGCAAAAAAAGGGCATCAGCATCCTTCTCCTTTTAAAAATATAACGACTTCACCACCGAAAAAAAAAAACAGATATAACTTACCCTTCGGGGGGTTCACGGGCGGGGTGAAATCCTCCAAAAGCGATCCCTTCTTCACATTCTCTCCATTCACAAGAATCTCAAAGGAATTATCCGGTCGCACAATGAGGGTGTAAAGGGTCGAGGTCTTTTCAATCTTGGCTGCAGGCGGTGCGTTCAAATGCTTCTCCTCAATCTCTCCAGTAATGGGGTTGCGGTGCCTGAAAATAAAGTGGACCTTGTTGGTGCCGCCGCAACGGTCGGGACCAAACACTAAAATAAAGAGGAAGGGGGTTACTTGGATAAACAAGGAGAGAGCGTGGACAAATTTCATGGGACACTTACTGATGGTGTAAGGGGTCTTGTCGTCAAATTTATCGGGAACAAAAGAGGCATCGTGGGTAAGGACCTTCATGTAAGCGCCACCGCACTCGAGGCCGTTTTGAAGCTTAACCTCGTATCTGTACAATTGTGTGAGATAACAATCAAAAACACCAAAAAAAACAAATTGTATATGCTTACGAGAGAATAAGCGGCTTTCCAGTGGGGTCGATAGGTTTAGGGAAGAGGGCAGAGATGGCCTGAAAAGAACACAAGTTTAATATTTCACGCAAAAAAACGCTATTGAGAAATAGGTTAATTATACATACGTGGTGAGCAGCCGGAGTTTTGACAACGAGACCCTTGTCGCCCGAGAATCCAGGTAAAACAGTAGGCTCCTCAATAGACCATTCACCCCTGTACCGAAGCAACTCATCATCCTCAACACCATCAATAATCTTCTTGGTGTCAGAGCTGATCCAGCGCTTGCTAGCAGCACCAGTGAATTGCTCAAGGAAGGGGGCGGTGAGAGTGGTGGGCTAAAACAAAAAAAGAGTCAATGGACTTGCTAGCATTATGAAATGATAACTTACGGTGAATGGGACAGCAGGGTTCTCAACGGGTAATTCATCAGGAATGACATCATCGACATCATCCGAGACGTCCTCTGAAGCATGTGCAAACCTCGAGCTGACGGTGAGAGCCCCCAAAAGGGCAAGGATCAAGTGAAACTTCATTTGGTTCTATATAATGAATGAAAGATGATGAGAGTTACAAACTAAAATTCGGTGGTGGTTGTGGGAAGAAGGGATGCGGCAAAAACGCAAAAGTGACGGAATCTCCGACTCTGTAAATTCATGTGGTTTCGAGGACGAATGTTTGAGGTTCCTTGATGCCGGCGCCCCGTTTGCACGCGATGTCATCCTTTTCCAGAAGAAAGTAACAGTGATCTGATTTGCTGCATGCACGGATACAAGACCAGCGTTGTGTATGTGAATAGGCGCCGATTCCCAAGACAACGCCTATCCCATACGAATGCTTCACCCATGCCGTCGCCATCACATTCTGCCATTATCAACCCATCAACCCATCCATCCGTCCATCCTATCCCTTCTCATCCTAATCTATCCGTTCAAGCATCCCTCGCTCGCTCCGTTCCTTCCCTTGCTCCTGCGGGTCAGTCCTAACTCCTCCCTCACCTGGTGGGATGCAGTGAATTTCTTCAGAAGAATCAATCTCTGACGAATTACTTCAAAAAATCCAGAAGCCGCTCAAATGAAAATCGGATTTTGGGGGTGGAATGCTCCCATTGGCTGAATGTTGAAAAATTTAGACTTTTTTGACGACACTATGTTCCGGCTACATGGATGACCTTTGCACAACGGTAAGTCTGTAACATCCAGTCTCTCACTTGATCCAGCAGCTCGGGTCACTGGAGTATGTATGTTGGTAGTCAATGGTGCCTCAGTCTATGATGCTCACGTCTATTCACAATTTCACGCTCTGTTCACGCCTTTGAAAAAAAAAAAAGATAATTGTGGAATATCCTTTTTTATATTACAAAAAAATAAAGCATCGGTCAGTGTCAAGCACGATAAAAGGTCAAACGGATTTAAGGATGTGTATTGATACAAAGTAATGACTACGACTGAAGACCAAAATCTCGTGCTGCTTTCACTGCAGTTGACCATCCACTCATAAGAGCACCATGAACGGTTCCAAAATGGTGTCTGGAACAGTGCTCTCCAGCAAAATAAAGCGCCTTTTGAGGTGTCTCGGTTTTGGCAGATGGGAACGGGAGAGGAGTAGACAGATCCACAATGTCTGATGGTGTAGAAACACCTACAGGAATATACTATCCATTGTATAATCAGCATCAATATAGAAAGAAAAAAAATAACAATAAAAAAGAAACAAAATAACCTACAGTGCAGGCACCGCGAGAAAAGGGATCAATATCCCATCTAGTCACGCGTACAGACACCAGATCCGAAATTGCTCCAAAACACTTTCTCAAAATTTCGACGAATAAGTCTCCAACTTCCCCATCTTCCATTTGCTCTATCCGAAGAGCAGATCGCTGCGAAACATAAGCAACCAATACAGGCGGCCCCGGTATTCTCGCCTCCATAGCATTGTCCCCAATTTCTTCAGCATGCATCCTTTCCATATTAACAAACCCAACCAACGCTGGCGCATCTTCCCCTTCGTCAAAGTCCATGCCTCGTTTTAACGGGGGTAAAAAGGCCCAAAACCCGTCCAACTGGTCAGGCCAGAACGGTGATGCGAACTCAAGAATAACTTTATCAATCAAGCCGAACCCAAGGCGTTCCACAGCAGATTTATGTTTAGGTGAAGTTATGGACAGAGGGGGTTGTAGTAATGTTGTGTGATGATGCTTGAGAACGCCAAGAGGGATGGTGACTATGGCTGACCGGCAGCGATAGAGACCACGGTTGGTATAAAGCTTTACGGGATACGGATCTGTTGAGGGATCTTCAAGATTGTTAGTGATAAGAATAACGTATATAATTTGTACCTGTTGAGTAATCAATCTTGGACACGATATGGTTCACACGCAGAATATTTTTGCCTTCTCCAATGATACCAGAAGCCGTTGCTCCGACCAATTCGGCCATTCCATCTGCAACGTAAAGATGGGGTCCCGAAAACCCACGACGATCATAATGTAAGAGGCCAATTGAATCTAAGTCGACAGCCTCGAGATTCTTGATGAAAACAACGATTCAGATTTAACAAAGATAAAAGTAGGATACCTCAATAATGTTGATGAGATCAATTAATATTCGACGTGATGTGTCGGTTTTGTTCAAGTCTTCACAGAATTCCTCCTCATCCATAATCCAGTCTCGCACTGATATGTCCTTTCCAACAAGACCTCCTAGCGGTGCTTTTGCAGAGGGATCTTCAGGTAAACTTTCAGGCTCTTGTGTAAGCGCCCCAAGAGAAACGGGATGTGTTAATTCTGCATCCATGAAGTCCTCGTCTGACTTGGCATGCCCTTGCTCCATATCATCATTTCCTGCTGGCGATAATGCATCATCCAAGGCACCTAGTCTCCGTCTTTCCCACCATGACTGCCGTCTCCGAAGTTTCCGACGCTTTGCTTTTGCATCTCTTGATGTTGTTGGCGACAGTAGGGAAGATGGAGGCATCATCGAACTATCTCCGACTGAATCCAATTCGTCCGATGAACTTGCAGCCGCAAATATTAAACGCTCTCTTGCCGACCATACACTATCAACGAGATTGCGTGATGTTTCCTCAGGTAAAGGTCGATTCTTCTGGTCAAATATCATGACGTTTGAAAGGCCCTCCAGTCTTATCGGTACATCGGCAAGAGGGTTTCTGTCCACACCACGAATCCAGCTGTTGACTAATTAGTAACAATTATCTTTGCGGGGACATCCCCACCTAGCTCCAAGGTCGATTGGGAATCCAAGTAGGTCATCTGTGTAAATACGGCCTCCTATTCTTCCTCTTGCTTCCAGCACAATCATGGAATTGCATCCCGCTCGCCTCAATGACTCGGCAGCCGCAAGCCCTGCAATGCCCGCACCAACAATGATGAAGTCTGCACTTGTGGGGATCGGCGAGAGGCGCTCTGACCCACTCATGCGCCTGGGTGTTCCTCCAGCACTGGAGGTCATGATGCCGATGGAGCGGATGGAGTTCTTGGGCTACCCAGCTAGTTGGACTTGTTTTGACTTTGATAGTAGCACCAAGAGCCTTTCTGAATGATTCAGAACTTTTCACGACGAAACTTGTGCAGACCATTGAACTTGCAATCCTCTCCTTTCCGCCAGATATCAGCGGCCACATCTTCTCAAAAGCACTCATCGAGGCATCACAGCACCTCGTCGACATTCTTGCCTCATAGTCTCAGCTCGGATCCTTGTACAAGAACAAGAATTGCATTTCAACGTCGTTCATCGGAAGCCAACATGTCCAGCAATCCAGTTGTAGCTCAACCGGAATGGCTCAAACCTGCATCCAACTCGGACCGTGTGGTTTTGAAAGTCAACAATTCCATGACACATTCAAAGGTGATAAGAGCTTTGCGGATGATCATGGATTTCTTTTGCTGACGAAACTTTAGACTGAATTCATCCCTGCGAATGGGAAAAACGTTAAATGGTACACTTGCGGACCGACGGTTTATGATGCGTCACATCTTGGGCATGCAAGGTAGTCTGTAAGCGAAGGATGCTCTTGCTGATTTCTTTTAGAACGTACATTTCCTTTGACGTCATGCGAAGGATCATGGAGGACTATTTCAATTACGATATTCTCTATGTGATGAACATTACTGATGTTGACGATAAGGTAACAGGAAACGTTTGGTCTTTTCAAGCCTTCTGAGTAATATTCACGATCTGACGGTTTTTTTACTTTTCTCTCGCTCATGTCAGATTATCATCTCAGCGCGCCAAAAGTACCTTTTCAACAAAAAAAAGGCATCAGCTTCCAAGCTTACTTCTGAGATTATTGCTGAACTAGAAGAGGCATGGGCTGACTTTGTGGAGTCCAAGCTAGGCACTTGGCTCCCCAAGGACGACGCAAACACGTCGGAATTTGCTTCAGTCTCACTTCGATTTACCGGGCTTGAGTCAATCGTGCGTGACGGAGGCGCACCATCCGCCGTCGATGTTCCCAAGTTTGATATGTGGTTGAAGGCAGCGGTAAGCATATGTCTTCCTTGTTTTTAGATTTTAATCTACCAATGTCCTTTGCTTTTTGAATGACTAGAAACGATCACTTACCGCTATTACGCAAGCGCGGTTGGACCTTGCTTCCGGAACAGTTTCCAAGGAAGCAGTTGATAAACTGTATGACGAAAATGCAGACACGTTCTCGGCGTTCCTCGACAAAAAATTAAAAGAGACCGTGACCGACCCTGCGATATTTAGAGAGTATGCGGCGTACTGGGAGAACGAGTATTTCAAGGATATGGATGCTTTGAATGTAAACTAAGTTAAAAAGGGTAGCCGTTCCTGATGTAAATTATAGATTCGTCGCCCTGACGTTCTTACCCGAGTGAGCGAATACATCCCCGAGATTGTTACATATGTGGAGCAGATTATTAAGAATGGATATGCGTATGTACCCTATTTCCATTTTACTACCTCTTGGGTTTCGGTTATTGATATTCTCTTATTAAATTTTTCCAATACAGCTACGCGGCTGATGGAGACGTCTACTTTGATACCTTTAAGTTCGACCGTGACCCTAACCACAGCTACGCCAAGCTCGAGCCCTGGTCTGCCTCTAACTTGAAATTACTGCAAGAAGGAGAAGGAGACCTTGCCGCAGCTGGAGGAATCAAGAGGAACAAGGCCGATTTCGCTCTTTGGAAAGCGTCAAAACCTGGAGAGCCTGCCTGGGATTCGCCATGGGGACCTGGAAGGCCTGGATGGCATATCGAGTGCTCCGCTATGTGCGGTGATATTCTTGGTGATCAACTTGACGTCCATGCGGGTGGGATTGATCTTGCTTTCCCTCATCACGATAACGAAATTGCACAGTCTGAGGTATGCTATACTCGATATTTTATATTTTCTTGTTTTCGAAGCAGGCAAAACATGAGGGATTTGGTCACTCATAGCAAACTCGTTATGTTAAAGATATATATCTGCCTGTGATATTGATGAGGATGTGTGGCTGTATGGGCTTGTGTCTATTGTTTGATGGATTATTTGAGGAAGATTTTAGCTTCTGTTGAGGTTAGCAATGAAGCTGGTCTGGCCCTCGATCGTTATCAATCTGTTCTGACTTTGATATTGTGACATCGCCGCAGCGTCAAGGCTTTAAGCTTCCAGAAGTGATGGTCTTCTAAAAGTTTTTCATCAGCTGGTGGATCCGTGCCTTACGTAAAGGTCACTTTCCGAATCACGTTTTCTCTGACGAAATATGTAGCATACCTGCGATGACCTTTTCGTTCGTAAAACACTGAACATTTTACCTTTTTTTTTTGGTTGATTTATAACTGTTATATGCTGACTTCCATTAATTGTTTTTTTTCCTTTTCTCTCGTAAAGGCGCATTATAACTGCAAACAATGGGTTAACTACTTTCTTCATACCGGTCATCTTCATATTGAAGGACAGAAAATGTCAAAGAGCTTGAAAAACTTTTTAACCATTAGGGTGAGTGGATCGTTCCTTTGCAGTTATATTTTTGTTCGTTTTTTGTTCGTTTTATTCTATTTTTTTTTATTCTATTTTTTTTTTGCCTGCAAGTCAATGTAACATATTGCATATCGTTTGCCAGGAAACCCTTGAGAAATACTCTGCGACACAGCTCAGGATAATGTTCCTTCTGCACTCCTGGGATTCCGTCCTTGACTTTAAGGAATCATCTCTTCAAGAAGTCAGAGTTTTTGAATCCGCCGTCAATGTAAGTTTTAGCGACTCAGTAATTTTTACTGTGCTTTTCTAAATGTGTAAATATTTGCAGAATTTCATGACGAACGTAAAAGCGGTTATCCAGGAAACAAGAGCACTTCCCCTGACGAACAACTCAGGTCACGCTGTCAACGAATCCGAGAAAGACCTTTTCAAAAGTCTCCAGACAGCTCAAACCCAAGTCCACGCCGCGCTCTGCGATAACTTTGATACCTCATCCGCCATGACTGCACTACGTGATTTGATTGCATCAACCAACACATACCTTCGCAAGACTGAAAAGGCGTCACCGGAGCCGCTTTCGAAGATTGCTGGGTACATTTCCAAGATGCTTAGAATTTTTGGGGTGTATGGGGACGCGAACCCTGAGTTTGGGGATATTGCTGTTGGGAAAAGCTCAGCCGGCGGAAGCGTTGAAGAAGTGGCTGGACCTTATGTGCGTTTGCTTGCCGCTTTTCGTGATAAGGTCAGAGAACTGGCTAGAAGTAAAGCAGGTAGGCTTATATATCTGTTTCGTTAGTTATAGCCACATGATGATTGACCCTTTCAATGTTTCCAGACCCCCTGGAATATCTCAAGATTACAGATCAACTTCGTGACGAAGGGCTAGTGGATTTGAACGTCGCGCTTGACGACCGTGATGATGGACGCGCTCTCGTTAAGTTTGTGGACCGTGAGGTTATTCTCAAGCAGAGACAGGAGAAAAAGGAAGCACTCTTGAAAGCCCAAGCTGAGAAAGAAGCCAAGCGAAAGATTGAGGCCGAGAAGGAGGCCGAAAAAACTAGCTAAAGGAGCAACCCCTCCCAATCTTCTCTTTAAGGAAGGCGAATCTGCTGGACTCTATTCAAAGTGGGATGAAAAGGTGCATATCTTCTATTTTATTCTTTTACTATAGCACTCTAATGTAATGTTCGTTTATCAGGGTATCCCGACTCATAAAGCGGACGGCGAGGAGATCAGCCGTAGCGGCCTCAAAAAGATGCAAAAACAGTACGAGGCTCAAGAAAAACTTCATGAGAAGTACCTCGCTTGGAAGGCGAAGCAGTAGTCAAACAATAAATAGCTTTTCTGATGAGGTACGAGGGTGATTCTCATTCATCTTTTTCCAGGAAGGCCTGCGAATGGGGCTTGTCGAGGGCTTAAGAGATTTGAGAGCTTTGACGGCCCCATGAAGTTGCAGTGAACGCGATGACACTCAAAAAGGACAGTAATTGAACAAGATACTTAATTTTACTTTGTTTTTATTTTATTGTAAAGAAAAAAAGTATTGTTTTCGACAGTTCTCTTTTTTTCTTTTCTTTTCTTTTTTTTTTTTTCAGTACGAAAAAGGGGTGGGCGCAAACAAAGGGCCCTCGCGTGCGGTTGAAGCACGGGTAAATAGTATATAAAGAAGATAAAGGGTGAAGGAATGGAGAGACTTCTTTTATAGGCAAAAGGCAATCAATGGGGATGGTGAGAGGTGAAATAGCAATCGGAAAAGAAAAGAATAAAAAAAACAAAGAAAACACATTCACTGTGTACAGATTATGCTTTTTCAAAAGTTAAGGATTCTGATGTTTTTTGTTTTTTTTTAACAAATTTAAAGGGATATGGACGTGTAAAGAAAGCAAAGGAAATATAAAAAAAATTAAAGCGAGAGATTGAAAGACGGGCGAGTGTGAGGCTTCAGGTATACGTGTCAAACTGGCTATTCAGGAGCACGCTCAAAGAGCCAGGACACAGACTCTCCATTGTGGGTACGGCGAATGGCTTCGGCAAAGGTGGCGGAGACGTCAATGGTGTCAATTTTGGGGCATAAAATCTTTTTGTCTTCATGGGGAATGGTGTTGGTCTGTAACAAAAAAAGTTATGCGTGAAAAGGTATGAGTACAAAAACATATTTATGGTTTTTGAATATATGTAACAAAAAAAGGAAAGAGAGCGGCAATTTACTCACAACAATGACTTTGGTAAGCTGGGAGTTGTTGATGACGCTAATGGCCTTGCCAGAGAGGACTAGAAAAAAAACCATAAAAAATAATTTAGGGATTTATCAAGACTAAAACCTAATCGCCCGTAATAGACTTTTTTTGGCAACAAACTTTAAAGTACTTACCTCCGTGGGTCACGATGGCGTAAACCTGAGTCGCTCCGTTGTCGATAAGAGTTTTGGCCGCGAGTCCCAAAGTACCGCAGGTGTCGGCCATGTCGTCAACAAGGACACAAGCCCTTCCCTTGACATCTCCAACAAGAACCATGCGCGATACCTCGTTGGCCTTCTTCCTCTCCTTGTGAATAAGAGCAAAATCCACGTCCAACTTATCCGCAATGGCAGTAGCCCTGTGGCATTATTGGCAACGTTTAGTAATGGAATTCAAGTTATGATAAATAAATGTCAAACCAACCTCTTGGCGCCACCAGCGTCAGGAGAAACAATAATAATCTCCTTCCAGTTCTCAATCTCGTCCTTGATGTACTTGAGCGTGCTGGGCTCGGCGTAAAGGTTATCGACGGGAATGTTAAAGAAACCCTGAATTTGCGAAGCGTGGAGGTCCATAGTGATCACGTGGTTGGCACCAGCGACAGTGAGCATGTTGGCGACGAGCTTGGCAGTGATGGGAGCCCTAGACTTGTCCTTCTTGTCAGCCCTAGCGTATGGGAAGCAAGGAATGACAGCCGTGATACGCCTTGCTGAAGCAGTCTTGCAAGCATTGATCATGATAAGAAGCTCCATAAGGTGGTCGTTGATCTCGCCGCAGCCGGACTGGATGATGAAGACATCTTCGTCACGCACTGTAACAAGGATGCAACGTTCAGCATTCACGCAAAGTGGAAGGGAAAGAATAGTGGGGCAAATTAGAGGAAGAAGCCCCACCAGATTCTCCAATGGTGACAGAGGTCTCCTGGTTAGAGTACTTGAGTACACGCATTTTGCCAGGTCCAAACCAAGACGGCTGTTTTCAAGAAACAAACAATGTTCAGCACATGCGGTCCAGATATAGAGGGTAACAGTGGTCAAGGCAAACAGCCTCAAGTGAGCCAGTAAACTCCTAGTTTACCTTGCAACCCTCTTTGCAAACTCAATGTGCGAATTGCCAGCAAAGATCTTGATGGAATTCGTTGCCATCTTTGACTCCATTCAGGTTGCTCCTTTCCAACTGGTGATGCGTGCGAGAAGAGAGGATGAAGGGAACTGGCTGCTGTTGTGTGGATGCGCCTGGAAGGATGATAAAAAAAAAAAGGTTGTGGCCTGCACGTCTCAAAAAAAGATGAACAACTTGTCAGCTTCCAACCCCAAAGAAACTCACCCCCCAAAACAAGCTTTAAATTCAACCGTCAAGGTGAATGATCTCGTCCGGTCACCGAACGCTGCAGAAAGTTCGCTATGGAGGAGGGTGCGTGAGGTATAAGGCAAACTTTCCTGGCGTGCACCCCTTTACACGCAATCACTTTGCGGTTTTGGTCGCTTCGAGATATCGTGTAGTCTAGAACACAAGACCCCATAAAGATATGTCAATAACAGGTTCCTCACACTGTAGCAATACTCGATATTACTGAAAAAGTAGCAGCAATCGCGTGTATTAAAAAATAGGAAACAAGAAAGGAATATGTGCCCATACAGAAAAATAAACAAGAATAATAACCAACAGAAAAAAAAAAGGGATTCCACTAATCGCCTTCGTATACACAAGAATAGAATGAACAAAAGCTCCGGCATGAGGCCCTCAACCCGAAGAAGCAAACACGAACAAGAAAAAAAAACAGATGAAGCCAATATCCCTCCCTATCCCCAACAGTATCAGTCGGTATATTCAAAAAACAATATCTGAAAGACGTAACAACAGGTCCAAAATCGAATATTTAAGAGGGACGGCGGCAAACAAAGAGTTCCTTTCGCCGTTCGCAAGTTCATCTCATCCAAGGAGCGACGAGAACAATCAAAAAAGCTCCGCTCTACATCTTGCAAAACCTTTACCCGCCTTAAACGCCGCCGCTGTGTGTCAAGGAGATTAGAGATAGAGAATAGAATTGTGTGTATGAGTAACAAGTGTTGAAAGCCGTGGAAAGAAACGAGGCAGAGCAACAGTCATAAGCAGAATTGTAACTTACACAATGATGTTGTTGATGGGAATGTGAATGAGCTTGACAATGAAACCGATGAAGCCCATGAGGAGGAATCCGATGCCGACGGCACGGGAAATTTGAAGGAATTCTGAAGGTGATCAAATGGCGTTAAAATGCAGGACGTGGATCAAGTGGGGTGTGAGAATTGGTATTAGTTATGATCGCTGCAATTCTATCCAAGAACCATTCCAACGTTTGAAAGATCAGTGTCAGCACCAAGTATAAATAACACCGGTAAATGAAGCCCGTCCATCCACCCATACATCCCCTACACCAAAGACACACACACTAGGCCCTGGATGGCCTTCACCAGTTTCGAAAGAATCTCCACACTCGAATGCTCACCCCTCTTGTCAGGCTTTGTGCATCTGTTGATGAGCTTGATGGAGTCCTTGGCAAACTGCTTGGGACCCTCGATCAGCTCGGTGAAGTTATCCGACATGGTTGTTACGACGAAGGTGAAGACGGAATTTTTCCTTAATATGTGGGATGTATATTTATTTTTTCAACTTGAGTAACAAGTTGGTGTGGGACTGGTTAAACCCGCGTGAAAAGCCTAACCATCTTCCGAGCACCATGCCGTTATCTTCATCATCATCATTTTTATCACCTCATCATGTTCTCGATCATCAACAAACGCGGCTCTTTTTGAATTAAAAGAAATATCAACTTCTGCGCATATTTGCTAATTGCTTTGAAGTATTTCATGACAGTGGGCAGCTTAACGATCCCAACTCTTATTTCGTTTGCATCAGCATTACGACCACAGTCATACCATGCCATACCAATAATTGTCAAGTAAATATTCGACAAAGCTCGTTCATCCACCCGCAAGTACTCGCCGCACTAGCTCAGCTGACGCATAAATATATTGAGAAACGGATACAGGCGAGGCGTCAAAACTTGATTTTCTTTCCGACTTCACACGCTCTTCTTCTTACAATAATTTTTCTATTTATTCTTTATAAAAATGACTGGACTTCATGTTCCTGTGTGCCTTTTGACAGATATACACATATATAATATTTTCTATCGTTTATATCTTTCTACCTGTGTTTTTACTGCACACTTATTTAAAGAAGTCTCAGCCATTTTGGGTCTCACCACTCTCTGCAGGTTTCAATACTGCTGAGCCGTTGCATTGGTCCATGCAGGCTCAGTTGATGTTGATTGCTTGTGGACTGCTAAATTTTCTTACCACCACTCCTGATGTCACCAAACCCGACGAACAAATTTGGATGCTCAGGCTTGTCTTCAACTCACTACCCATCTTCACTCAGACTATGCTGTGAAGGTCCATGGTTGGGTTGGCACATCTTGGCCTGCCACAAACAAACTCTGGGATGCCCTCCGCCTGGACTGCACGTCAACCACACACTGGTGGCCATCATCTCTTTAGTTACCCAGTTTTTCACACTTTGGGTAATCGTTGCCAACAACACACCATCGGGGAATTCGGGGCCTTCCACAGTAAATCTTGTAAACTCAGGACTAACACAAATGTAGCCATTGCGATGGATCTTTTTTCTTGTGAGATTATTGGATAACCTCACCGAGAGGCATGAATGCATTGCTTCCATAGACGTCGTGCTATTTTCCTTATTTCCTTGTTCCTGTTCCATTCTTTATTTCCCTCTCGGGGTTTTTCATAGTTTCTCCCCATAGATACAAGAGAGGTTTTTATAGAAGGAAGGGCGGTTGACGTGGTATGCCAACTTATGACATGCTACCACGTTGTGTTGTGTTATTTGAATCCCCTTTATGTATTGTTTTATTATTGATAGAAAGTTGAATAGATTTACGTACACCTCTATAGTCCTGGATTAAGCCCTCTACACATTCAGGCAGCCCCTGGTGGGCTGTGCTATCATCTTTTCCCATTTATCCACTATCATGTGTTGAGTTGTACTAGCGGGTGCTCTGGTTAGCACACCGCTGAGGGAGACTGCGATGCGATCCAAGACATTGTCTAAGAAGGTATGAGCCATTGGAATACGCCTCACGGGCATGATTCTTTGAAGGTTTTGTCAGTATTACTACCTCTGTTCTATTCTGGATGGCTATGACAGCCTATCTAGTTGCCTGTGAATGGGAAAGCGGCATGAGCAGGGCCCTAGCTAGATGTGATTGAGATAGAACATGTTAAAACGGCTTATTGCGGCGAATATGAGGCCTGGTACACTCCTTGGAGCGGGATGGAATCCCTTCTTGTAGACCCTTTCCCCTAGTCACTTTAGATCTAGTCTCTAGGCATTTCCCTTCCTTTTCCCTTTATTATTAGCAATTAGAACAAAAACCACAGCAACTTAAATCCCCGCTGTCACTAAAGGCAGAATAGGGCTTGACTCTTGATCTAGGAGTACTTCCTAAACTCTAGTCTCATCACCTATTATGTGGTTTTCTACCTCTGTATGCCAGGGCTTAGCAGAGGGGCCATAGAGAGAACTTCACATTGTGGATTAGGGTTGACTGGTTCCCGCCTATGCCTAGACCATGGCCCACAGTATCGCTCATTGTAAAACAGTAGTGTAGAAACCTCCATCCAGAGCGGGTGAAAGAGGCTGAGGCGAAAGGTGGTTTCAGCAGATGCGTTTGTTGCCTCCTCATTGCGCCTTCTACCGATTTTGCTGCTGTAGGCATCTGTAATTCTTTTGTTTCCTCTGGAAATAACAGGAAGGGCAGGCACTCCGATACTTTTAGCAATACTGGGCATATTAGAGACAAATGTTTTAAAACAACTCTATGCACCAAGTGTGTAACAGCTTTGTTACGCTTATGCTGCTTCATCTTCTGCCACTACACTCCTCTCTGCCACCACCATATCTGCTTTGGCTAATTTAGTGTTCAATAGAACATCACATGGACTCTATCCTGTACCTTTCCACCCCTGTCATCGCTCCTGGTCTCCGGATGCCTCCTACACGCTGCCATTGTAACTTTCTCCATCATCTATGGAAACTGCTCATACCTTACGATGAGCCCTAACCCTTGCTTTCCATTCTCCCCACCAATCCGCCAACTTCCTTTTAGCAAATTTTGTCTGGAGCAAATCTGCCTCCCATTGTCTTTGGCATACTCGCCTGGGCCATGCTGGGCTATCACGCTATTGTAGCCCATTCACAAAGTTCTCTCATTTCTGTCCCTTGTTGCTCAGTCCCACCTGATATTCGTGATGCAATGCCTGCGCACTGCTAATTCCACTACCGTCATTTTGTTTGCCAAAGCACCTAGTTTAAGAACATATGTCGAAGCACAAGTCTATTTAATTAGCTGCAAAATCTAATTAATTAAACTAAAAAGTAGTGTTTTTTTTTTGATCCATGTAATACCTAAAGTGACAAATTCTTGAGAAAACTGATGTTAGGGCCTATTCATCTGTCCTCAATGAACCGAGTCCATATGAAGGCCGAATCCTTATTGTTGGCCTTCACAAGCACACCGATGAATAATTGTGCCTCTAGCACGCCGACCCCAGGGACTCATGCGGCAAATATCTTAGGGTGGGGTGATCTGGTGCGCTTCAAGATTGACTCCATTATGAACGAAGAAAGAAAAGAAGAAGAGCCGGTGAAATGGTTAAGGTGGAGGGGGAGTTCGAGGGTTGCATGGTTGGCTTTGTTCCCAGGGCCATGCTCATTACAAGAGAAGTTAACCCAGAAGACTGCGCAATGTGAGTAACACGTTGGTTTGCAGTAGTAATCATTGCTAAGGAGACAACTTCTCACCAAGTTTGCAGATCGCAAATGTTTTCAGAGCACTTCCCCCTGATATTTGTTACGGTCTGACCTCACCAACAGTACCAACGCTGCCACTGTATCACATTTGGAAAAGAGCTTTATTCCTCTAAAGGCATGTCGTCAGGTGTGACGTGATTGAGGTGAGACGGAAGAGGAATGTTTTCTGGATTGTGATTTGACGAATGGCTTTTCGTGTAGACGTGGCGAAGAAAGAGGGGTCCCGGTGGGCGAGTGCAAATGCAAGGTATGCCACACTGGAATTGCTCCTGCAGTTGAATCTTGTTTCAACTTCATACCAATAAAATGATGTATACGCATCTTCTTTCTACATTATTTATTTAAAGCTACCTAAACTAAACTGACATGTCTTTGTTCACCACTGAAACACCGTCTACCCTTATGCAAAATTATGAGATTCCATTTTCTGTCTCTTATGGCATCCTCCTTCTTCTGCCACCGTATAAGGGAGGAATGGTGAGCATCATTTTCCCTTGCAAATTGCATGATGGACTGTCCCCCGAAAGCTTGCGCAGCAACTATCCTGTCCATATTAAGTGTTTTTTTCTTGTTGGATAATTGTTGTTGTGTCTTTCTGATGAATCCGTGAAGGGAAGCTTCATCATCACTGCTTATCATCATGCAGTTTCGGACAAAAAACTTCGACTTGAAAGTTCTCCACAACTGTTTAACCCACAGCCAACATACTTTGAGAATGTGATTTTCTTCATGGATGACAGCTATTTCCCTTTTTTCCATGTTTATTTATTAATAATAAAAGACAAGTCTTGTATGTTAAAGCACCAGTAGATTTAATTAGCTGCATGATTTGGTGCTTTGGCATACGAAATGACTGTAAGACGTCACTCAGATAAACTCACACAAAGGAGTTACGCAATATATGTTGACCTCTTCACGTATGTGGTTGAAACTTGATTATTACAACCGTATTGATATTTTTTCGGGTGAGGTCTCACTTTATACGGTGGACTCTCCGCAGCAGACTAAAACGGATGCTGAAATTTTGGTTTCATTCAAATTAAATTAAGCGCATTACAGTGCCACAAAGAAGATGACTTACTCTTGCACGGCAATGGAGAGGGTTTTTTACCGGTGGTGTGTTCCAACAAGTTTGATTTGATTCTGGCATACACCAAACAGTTTTGGCACCATGTACTGATGAGCATAATGGCATGGCGGAACAGAATAATCATACTGTTAACGGAATGCTGAAGGCTATGCTGCTCTTGGCCGTGGCTTCTGGTGATCTCTGTGGAGAAGTAGATTAGCTGCATTTAACTTCTCAACTGTTTTTCACAACGTTGACTGGGTCTGCGTTCCCTGTTTAAGGTCTGCCACTGCCAGCTATCTAGATTCTCTTGGCTTTGCACTTGCGGTTGTTGTGCAAACGTCTATGTTCCGGTCAAGATACAAGATAAGAGCGCTCCTCAATTCGCATTGGGTTGGTTTGTCAGTATTTATACGCTTGATTATCATGTTCTTGTGGATCAACATGTTTTAGTTTCTCCTCATGTTCGTTTCTTTGAAACTGTTTTTGTTTAATCAATTACTCTTCTCCCTTCTTCCTCTAACCCTCCTTCTCCTTCATTGTCACTGCCTCTGTTTTACAGCTTGATTCACTTGCTTCTGCATCAGATCTATTAAACCCTACTGTTTAACTGTCCTCTACACGAACGAATTTTTCTTCATATTTGCCGATCCGTCCCCTCCTCCTTCTCCCACGTGCAACTCATAATCTTCTTCTTAACATTCCTCAAGTACCACGTGTTTCCTCCCCTCTGCCCTGAATTTGAGTTAGATCCCTCCGTTGACCATCACCTCCCTCCTCTGACTTTATTCTGAAAATGTTAACACTCGTGCTGCTGCAATGTGAAGAATTACATTATTCACATGGCCTATGGATCATAAGGACATTTTGTCTAAGTCCGTTGAGTTCCGTTATATCCTGCTCGACGCGTATATTTACGCAATCCTCCTTCTTTCCCTTTGGGTTTTTATACATAGTTTTTCCCCACGTTCATAGGGTTTTTATTGAAGGAGGTGGCGCGCATATGTGCCGTTGTAACAGATTTAGTCGGAAGTGAGGTTGTGACGGGAGAAGTTAAAAGAGTGACTGGAGATGGTTCTACAAGGAGTGACGGGAAGGAGTACGCGAATGTTTTACGCGTCTCCTCTCATTAGTTTACGCGTTATGATATTATTTCTGTTTATTTCCACTTGAGCTATATTGTTTGCGGGAGGGTTGGAATTCTTGGCGGTGACGCGTCACGCGTCACGCGTTAGGCGTGCGGGATTTGCAGGTGGGAGCTGGGATTCAAAGTCAGAATTTATGGGTGGGACAAACGGGCGGGGATTTTGTATTATTATTTTCTTTTGGTGTGTTTTGACGGAAGACTGAAGGGATCGAAGGAGACGACGGGTGGTTCGAGTTTTTCTTTTGCTTAATTAAAGAGGAAATAAAATTGTGAGAGGAAGTTTTAAAGGGCCATCCTGAAAGAGAAGAAGACGGCGGATTCAGACGTACAGCGATCAACGTCGAATTCACGCGTTATAACTGGTGGTTGCGTCCAGGAAGAAAAGTGTTAGGCAAGTGATCTAGCCATTTTCCTTTATTAGACAGCGCTGCCCTGCAGCGTTTATTTGTTTTCCCTTATTGCATAGTACAAAGAGGTTACAGGAATGAAGCCCTTTGATCTCAAGGACCCGGAGGGCCACTTGGAGCGGGTGGAGAAAACATGTCTGAAGAAGGGATTGAGGAAGGATGAGGAGAAGGCTCTGGAGTTAGTGACGACATTTACAAAAGGGGATGCAAAGACTCTCTACAGGAATTGGGTAGACGAGCAAGAGAAAACATCAGCTAGAGGGCCGGGTTTTCAAACCAACGTTCGATGAAATAGCGGATTGGCTGAAGGACACATATGGTGAGGGAAGGAAAACCATCGAGGATTTGAGGAGTATTGTCGACAGGAGCAAGGAGAAACGTTGGACTGCTGAAAGATTTAGGAACAAGTTCACCGAAGCCTACGAAAAACGAGAGCCTACCATCACTGACGCCGAGGGTGCCAGACTCTTCGTGAAAGGGTTGCCGACAAGGGTGCGAGAGGTCTTAGAGTCGAACAAAGATCTTTTTGACGACGAAACAGACCAGTACAAGGTTCCGCTGATGAAACTTGTGCACGCAACGAGAGGGAAGAAAGCGAAAAGAGTGGATAGGAAGGGCAAAGGAAAAGCTGAATCTGATGGGAGTGATGGGGATCGCAGTGAAGAGACCGCAGAAGACACCAGCGAATCGGACTTAACAGGAACCTCCTCAGAGGAATCTTCATCAGAAGAGGAAGGGAAGGGTACAGTAGAAAAAAGAGAGGGGAGAAGCAGTAGAGAGAAGCGGAGGAAACGAGGGAAACGGACAAAGTGGGGGAGAAAGAGCAAACATCGTACGTCGGTGAAGAAGGATGACGAAGTTACAAAGGGTCTGAGGAAAGAGATAGAGAGATTGAAGGAGGAGAGAACTAGGGAGGGAAGAAAAGTTAAGAGAGGAAAGACTAAGGGGGGAAAAGGGTGGAGTGAGCAGCGGAGGAGAGATCAGCGAATTGACGGCACAAATGAAGGCGCTGGCGCTGACAGTCAGCGAGCTCGCGAAGAGACCTTCAGTAGCATCAACAACGCCGACACCACATTTGGTAGGAGGCCCTCCTTACAGCGGGAGTCGGCCTCCGAGACCGCCGCTTGATCCCGACCGCCCGAGGAACTGCTATGTTTGTGACTCCACGGAGCATCAAACAAGGTCTTGCCCTGTGTTCGACGAGCTGGTAAAGTTAGGGTGGCCTCTCAAGAAAGAGAACGGCTACGTGGTAGTACGCACGGAGGATGGCGTTTCCCAAGATGTCGGAGTTGGATACGGACGAGGGGGAATTGCTGGGGTTCTTGTCCAAAAGTTTCCTCATTTACAAGTCAAACCAGCTGTAGAGACAGGGAACGTACGAATGGCAGTTCTTGAGCTGAGGAAGGATGAAGAGATTAGGGACGGTGAGAGGAAAGAGTGGCTTGATTGGCAAAGGAGGTACGGGAGAGGGCACGGGGAGGGTGGCATCCCAACAGGGAAGGTGTATGCATCGAGGATAGTGGTGGACGCGGCGGGTGGGAGTCTCTAAAGGAGAGGGTGGGAGCCGATGGGAACATGCCGTTGAATACTTTCGTAGCCACAGAAGGAAGTAAGGAGGGGAATAACGGGAAAATTTCCATTGACGCAAGGGTCGGTGGGGCGGTGTCTTCCTTGGCAAGAACGATCTTACGAGCGAAGAAACGTCAGTCACGCTGATGTAGAGTTGGTAGAGCGCACCTGGAGCTGAAGACAGGTTACAAAGGGAAAGGTGTTATGCCACTTGAGGATTTCATCGGGGTCGTGGTGGATGACCGAGAGGCAGAAAGGGGTAGCGAGATTTACTTGGGGAAGAGAGAGAGAAGGCGAAGATACGGATGAGAAACTAGGAAAAAGCAGGCGAGGGCTGGATTAGCGGGGGAGTCAGGGTCGTCCATGAGTCTTGACGAGGAAGATAGTAGGAGGGGGGCAGAGAAGGTCGGGTCATCCTTGCCGTCGGAGAGGAAGGGGGGCTGGTGAAGAAGCTCGAAAGGTATCTTGGGGCAAAAGAGAGACGGCAGGGGCTAAGAAATCGGTGAAACCTACGGAGTCGGGGAGGTTCGAGGAGAGAAAACAGTTGGAGGATGTCATAAAGGGTTCAACGCCAACAGAGGAAAGGAAAAGGCCCAAGCTTTAAATACCTTTCTCAACTGCAAGAAGGATTCCAAACGCATCGAAAGACATAGCGGACGTGATACTCAAAACGCCGGTAACGGTGACGGCAGGTAGCTGATGAGCCTATCTGGAATCCGCAGAGAGATGCAGAAGATCACAAACCTAAGGAAAGTATCTATTCCGCAAGCAAGCCTTGTGGGAGTTCAAGAGACAAGCAGTGATGAAGACGACGGCGATGACGAGATGGAATACCTAGAGAGGACGTTGTTTGAACCATAGGGGACTCGCGTTTCGTGGGGGTTGAATTCGGGACGTGTCACTCAGCGAAGGGGGGGCGGGGATGGAAGATGAGGAAAAAGTCAGAGAAGAGATTTTTGCGCAAGTCGAAGAGGACGGGGGGGGGGAAGGAAGAATGATGCGAGAAAGTGGCCAAAGATTCGACCCTTGGTCACTCAATCCCCTCACCTGACGGAGGTGGAGGTGGTGTCGATGGAGGGAGGCCTTTATATTCCGAGAGTGCCAAATGACGATGGTTCGCAGATGAATCTAGTATCGAGGGGTTTGGCGGGTGAGATTGAGAAAAGAGGAGTGAAGATCCATTGGGATTTCACTTTCAACATGCGTTCGGCTAACGGAAGTATCGACAAACTTGAGGGAATGATCCCAATTTGCCAGTATTTGTGGGAGGTGTCAGATTTGAAATAGCGGCTCTGGTTGTAGGGGACAACGCGCCCTTTGCGCTACTTTGGGGTTCACCAGCGAATCAAGCAGCAGCAACGAGAACGGTTAGGGACCCTAAAACAAAGGAAATGACGGTCTGGATGCAGAACCAGAGGGATTCTCGGTGTTTTACACGCGCTACGAGGCTTTGATTCGCGCGACGTGTTGGTTAACGACGAGGCAAAAACCTATAAGGGAGTCAGGAAGGCGGAAAGGGACCGAGAGCTAAGAGCTAAGATGGGGGAGGATTTTGGAGGGGCCTGGCCGTGGAGGGGGTTCGGGCCGAGATGTGTTGAAGGAAGGGTGTTAGAGGTTGGGGGGGGGGGCGACGAGGGAGAAATGTGTCAGGGAAATAGAGAAGAAAAGAAAAAGGGAACGGAGGATAGAAGGGAGTAGTAAGGGGGAAGGAAACAAAAAAATAACAAAGAAGGAAAATGGTCGCATGAAACGTCGGAGTTTGGTTTAGGAAAAGAAAGAAAGACGAGAGAATCGAGGCAGGAAGCGCAGAGAATGCTATAAAAGAAAAAGGAACAGCAGGAAGTCGGGATATAAGTGGTTCAGGAGACCATGAAGGGAGCCGGGAGGGAATAAGAGAAAATAGTTATGGCGTTGGGAGGTGTTCGTATGTGGAGGGTTTAAAAAGGGAGGTGCTATGAAGGATGCGATGACAGGTAAAGGGAGGAGAAAACTAAAGAGATTGGTTAGAGAAGCGGGTTTGAGGATTGAAGAAGGGGAAGAAGTGGTGGGATATATGAAGAGGGAGGAAGAATATAGGGTGGGGAAAAATCGCCGAGGCGTTAGGAAAATCGCTCAACAGTTCTGAAACCTTGTCAGAGGAGGAGGAGAGGAGGGTAACGTGGGCGACGATGGAATGGGGAGAGGCTTGGAAAGGGGACCGGGAGCGTCGGCTTAATGCTGAGAGCCGATTTCTGGAAGTAACGGGGGAGTTGATGGGGTTCAGCATGGGGGCAAAATACAAACCGGTCGCGAAGAAGAAGAGACCAGCTCAAGTATCGTTGGAGGGCGGTCACAAGCCAATGAATTGGACTGTGGTAGATATGAGCAAGAATGAAGGGGACGTGGATTCGTGCCGCCTTAACGTAGAAAGGGTAGACGCCATGTTAGAGGTAATATCATGAACGAGGCAGAGCAGGAGCGATGAAGGAGGTACTTTACCGACGACACAAAGCGTTCTCGTTCACCTTAAGCCGAGAGGGGGAAAGTCAGACCAGAGGTATTTCCGCCGGGTGAAAAATACAAACGATACCACACAAGCCGTGGCGAATGAAGAGTTACCCGGTGCCCCAGGCGCTGATTGAGAAGTTTGGTAGGGTTATTGAGGGAGAAACTGGAAGCAGGGGTCGCAGAGGCCGTCATGCGGGGCGTATTCGTCAAGATGGTTTGTGGTCCAGAAAAAGGACGGGAGCCTACGCTTCATATAAGACCTTCAGCCACTCAACGAGGTCACAGTTCAGTACTCTCTGCTCACGCCACACATGGAGGACATAACGCAGCGCTTCGCCGCACGGGGCATTTACTCGACTTTCGACTGTCATAGCTACTTTGATCAGATACCGTTGGATGAGGAGAGCAGGGACTGACAGCAGTTGGTACTCCGCTGGGTCTGCTGAGGATGACGGGGTTACCTCAGGGGTGGACGAACTCGCCAATGTATAGTCAACAACTGAGCCTTAAGGTTTTCCATCGATGGATACCGAAGAAAGGTTGGCCATTCATCGACGACATGCCGTTGAGGGGTAGATCAGTGGAGGAATGGACGAGACCTTGGACGAAAGAGGGGTGAGAGTGAGTGTGAGGGAGCATATAGAAGATGTCGATGGAGTTTTAGGGGATGCGGAGGAAGCAGGGATTACCTTCTCTGGGGCAAAAACACGGGTGGGAGTAGGACGGATTGAAGTTTTGGGGCATGACTGTGACGCAGATGGGCGGCATCCAAAGAAGAAGAAGAGAGACGCTATTCAGGACTGGCCTATGCCTATGAGCGTTAGTCAAGTGCGGTCCTTTTTGGGGGCTGTCGGTACGTTCAGAATGTATGTGGACGGTTTTTCAGTCATTGCAGAGCCGCTCCACGCCCTGACAAGGAAGGGAGCGGTTCTCGAATTTCCGTTTGAGGAGGGTAGTGATGAGATGGAAGCCTTTGAGGAGCTAAAGCGACGAATGAGGAGTCCACCGGCGTTGCGTCCACTTGTGTATGGAGATGAAACTCGGCCTCCTATGTTGACAGTGGATGCTGGACCGCTTGGGGAGGGAGGGATGATAACGCAGAGAGATAAGAAGGGCGGGGTGTACGCTGTGAGGTTTTATTCGGGACTCTTCAGGGAGTACGAACGGAACTACTCACAACACAAGAGAGAGATGTGTGGGTTGGTTCGAAACTTAAAGAGGGGGTTTCCTTATTTCTACGGGGTCAGATTCGAGGTTTACGTGGACGCTAGGAGCTTCATCGGGTCGTTGAACAACCCATTAATTCACGACCCGACGATCATGAGGTGGGCCGCTTACGTGCGTACTTTTGATGCTAAGATATACCACATCGCGGGCGTGAAGAATAAAATGTGCGACGCGTTGAGTAGGCAGTACGACAAACCGTGGAGAGATTCGGAGGTGGAGGATTCTGGGTTGGAGGAGCACATAGATGAGAGGCTGGACGCATTCATGGGGGTCGTGGGCATGATAGAGGGGGAAGGAAGGTTCCGTGACGAAGAGTATGAAGACGATCTATACCTGCTTTTGATAGGGAGTTACGTAAGTGGGCGATTGACGGAGAAGCCCCATGGGATAGAGAAGAAGGAGTGGAAGAAGATTCAAAAGGAAGCAGAGAGGTTTTATCTGAGAGAGGGGCTTCTATTTAGGAGAACAAAAGGGGGGAGGTCGTCGGTTAGGGTCGTGGGTCTTGAGAATGAGAGGAGGGAGATAGTTAGGAGCTTCCATGAGGATTTGAGAGAGGGTGGAGCGCATCGCGGGGAGCGGTCAACCTACGTGAGGGTAGCGGAGAGGTATTGGTGGGGTAGAATGGGAGTAGAAGTTAGAGAGTACGTAAGGACATGCGAGAGGTGTCAGATGAACACCCGGCTACGTGTGTATGAAAGGAGCTTACCAACATTGTTGACTCCGGTGGCCTTCTTCCACTGGTACGTTGATTACGTAACCTTCGCCGAAGCTGGGGCGAAAAAGGGAGCGATAATATTCAGAGAGGCGTTGACAGGGTGGGTGGTGGGTCAGGCTATGGGGCCGAGCAACGCAAGAGTTGTGTTCGAAACATACCTGAACCAGATACACTACGTGTTTGGGCCAGCCTCAATTATAACAGTTGATGGAGGGGAACTGAAGAGGGATGAAATCATAGAGGAGGCAAAGAGGCGGGGTATTCGATTAGAAAGAGTTTTAAGGTATCATCCTCAGTCAAATGGGCCTGTCGAGCGAGGACATGGGCCGATCATTCAGGCTCTTCGACGCTTGACACCGAGGGACAAGAAAAACTGGCCTAGACATTTTCAGGCGGTATTATGGGCGGACAGGACGGCGGTGCGGGCAGATACGTATGGGATGAGCCCGTATGAAATGGTGTTTGGGCAGAGACCGGTGTTTCCTCTTGAACACATCGTAGAAAGTGAGACTGTGTTGAATTGGAGGCAGATGAGCAGGGAGGAAATGTTAGCGTGCAGAGGAAGATTGATCTTGAGAAGAGCTGCAGATGTGAAGAAGGCGCACGAAGACATTACAGAAAGACGGCGAAAGAGGAGAGAATTTTGGGATAATCATCATCGTCTCCGCGAGACACCGCTGCAAGTCGGAGAGCTCGTATTGTGGAGGGATTGCACCTTAGATGAGACATATGGCGCAAGCTGGACGACCGGTATTCGGGGCCTTACGTGGTCAGTGGGGGTCCCCATAAGAACGGGTATCGGTTAAGAGAACTAGACGGTACCAGAATGGAGAAACCGGTGGCAGGAGATCAGCTTATCTTGTTCCGTAGTAGGGAGGACATGAATGGGGATGAAGAGAGGCCAGTCTTTCGAGAGGAGCAGCAGGCTGAAGTTGCTGGGGGAGTCTGAGTCAGCTGAAAGCGAAGAAACAGAAAGAAGAGAGGATGGGGTGGAAGAGACGGACGGGGAGGAGGAAGAGGTTCCGCTGCGGCGCTTGCGGCGGGGCGCTCGCCTCGCTTAAGTTGGTAGTGGGTCGGGCGAGGGCGCCCGATGCCTTCGGCGAGGGTCGTGGGTTGTAACAGATTTAGTCGGAAGTGAGGTTGTGACGGGAGAAGTTAAAAGAGTGACTGGAGATGGTTCTACAAGGAGTGACGGGAAGGAGTACGCGAATGTTTTACGCGTCTCCTCTCATTAGTTTACGCGTTATGATATTTATTTCTGTTTATTTCCACTTGAGCTATATTGTTTGCGGGAGGGGTTGGAATTCTTGGCGGTGACGCGTCACGCGTCACGCGTTAGGCGTGCGGGATTTGCAGGTGGGAGCTGGGATTCAAAGTCAGAATTTATGGGTGGGACAAACGGGCGGGGATTTTGTATTATTATTTTCTTTTGGTGTGTTTTGACGGAAGACTGAAGGGATCGAAGGAGACGACGGGTGGTTCGAGTTTTTCTTTTGCTTAATTAAAGAGGAAATAAAATTGTGAGAGGAAGTTTTAAAGGGCCATCCTGAAAGAGAAGAAGACGGCGGATTCAGACGTACAGCGATCAACGTCGAATTCACGCGTTATACCGTTTATATGTGTGTGCATATGTTGTGCCAATTATTTATTTGTATTTTGTGTATTACTTTAATATGAGAGATTTCTTGATTTAATTTGTACCTGTTGAATCCAGTAGTTGATATTGAGTTGATCCCCTATCCTCTATCACCATGCGCGTGGCCTTGTGGCGTGATCTCCTCTTCACTCTTAGTTGGATGACAGTCGACCCCTCTGCCCCCTTACCACCTGGTGAAGCTACAATCCGGCCGTTTGAGACGGAAGGCTGTGATGGAATCCCTCCTCATTCACAGTGTCCTTTAGTCAAGGCTTGGTCAGCTACATTCCACCTCTGGTGCTCTCCAACCCGATGATCAGGTGCTAACGGCAGGCAATGAGTGAGCTTACCCTGTTCTAAGCTCTGAGAGGCAAACGAGAGCCCATGTTCCAAAAGGTGCCATAGTAGGGTGGCATGGAGACTTATAGCCATCCCCGCTTGCCAGGAGACAATCTGGTGCTGATGTTGGTTTAGAAGCAAGGTAAGTCGATAATGAAGGTACTAAACATGTTCCCTTCTCCCTTAAATAAGCAGAATCTCGCGATCACTCACCCACACCATCGCCAAACAACATTAACATCACTTAGATTCAGGAGTACATCCTGTCCCTAGGTGCTCTGTGGACTTGCTCTGCTGGAGCAACTCCTTTACTCTTCTCCCTACCCCCTAGTCGAAGCTAGGTAGGGAGGGATGGGTCAAGAGAAGATCACAACAATTTTTCATTCTCCTGGCCCTGTTGAACGTCAAAGTTCTCAACTTGCTGGGCAATTTCTTGCGTGGTCAACCCGCCCTGGTGAAGTTCTTTCCCATTTTTCTCCTTTTAATCCATCATCTTTTCACACCATAAATCCCCATCTTACCCCTTCTTCTTCTGTCAATTCACAGGACATATATTCCTCAGTGAGACTAACTAACTCTCCGGCACCAGTCTTGCGGTACTTGACTTGTTGCTGTTCTCGCAATATCTCACCCACTTCAAGCTACCGTAATTTGGTCGGTCCTGACCCCACTATTTTTTGTGTTGGCTGTGACCCCAACTCATTTACTTAGCAGCCAATGTTTACTAATTAAATCTGAATAATTTTTTTTTTGCTCTTTCGTAATACCATAGTCTGACAAACACAACCTTTACTGAAAACATTTTCTATCATGCAAGGCCAACCAAGCGTCGACGACGGCACTGGAACTCGAGTCCTCATCTTCGGGCTCCTCAAAAGTACGAACGGAAGGTCCTGCATGGAACACAACGAATTGCGACTCTCCTTGTGGGAAGAATCTCGAGGCTAATGACCTCATCGCCTTCAGAGCCTGCATGGTGGAACGGGAAGATAATGGAAAGCACGAAATACACAATCAAGGTTGTCCGCATGCAGCACGGACAAGAGACATGCACAGTGGGATTTTTCCCAGAGCTTTTCTTCATCAAAAGGAAATGTATGTCAATAAGTTTGCGCAAGTTGTTGAACTCCTGCATGAATCCGACAACAAACAAGTCCGCCGTTACAGCCATCAAAACGGAGGAGTGGCAATCGGACTTCTTCTAGACTCAATCCCCTTGTTTGAATAATGTGTTTCTAATGATTTTCTTAACAACAATATATAATCTTTAACTTATACGGATTTATTGTAATTTTAAAATCCTCAACGGATTACCCTCCCGTTAAAGCCTCCCGTTAAAATAAACACTATCATAAGTATTGATAATGCCTGCACTTGAAATGCTGCTCCAGGCTCGATCAATGAGGTCGGAAATTTTAACGCGTCCAATCTTTCCGTCAACATTGTCCAGGTGCCATCCAAGAATCTCTGATCGTAAGTAATCTTTGAAAGGCTTATTGACTCCAACGTCACAAATCTGTAGGCGCTGTAGATCCTGGGGAAGATGAATAACAAGGGTATTATGTTCAGAAATGCTTTGAACAACATCTGCCATCATGTGAACTTTGAAAGCATCCAGCATCAAAATACACATTCCCTCTGCTCTTTTCGACAAGGCAAATGGCTTCCAGATTCTCTCGACCCAATCCATCATTCCAATTTTGTCAACCCAACCATTTTCCTGCACCTGCGTAAAAAGCCTTCCCTGATACGCATTATCCAGGGCCAAACATTCTGAAACAACTTTTAGTCCACGATTTCGAGTCCCTGGCGCATTTCTTTTTCCGTGAAAAACTAACATTGGCGGCAGCTTTATCCCATTCCCCATAACGGTGAGGCTACAAGTGGCCCTTGCTCCTACTTTAAAACATCATTAGAATAGTTTTCGTGATCCAATACATACCCCCTTTTACTTTGTGCTTTGCCAATGAAACAGTTTTAGCCCCTCTTTTTGCAACGGTTGTTTTATACGAAAGGTCAAACGGAACATTGGTTTGGTCCATATTTCCAATTCTGTCCCGTGATATATTCAAGGTGAGCATCATGTTAAAATGAGGCGCTTGTATTCTTCAACATCCTCCTCTGTCATTGAATCTTTTTGAGCCTCATGCGTCACTCGACGATTTGCTGCGTAGCCATTGGCCTCGAGACGTCTGCGGATCCATTCGCAAATTCGTGTACGGTGTCGCAAGATGTTCGCAGGTGAAGAGAAGTCGTTACAATAGGGAGGGGCTGCCGCATAATCACATCTTGCAGTGCTTCATCCAGATCATCATCCCCATCACTCAGAGTATCCAAAGAAGACTCGTCATCCAGAAGTTGGTTGTTAAGTTGAACTGTATGGGACTGAATGGTTGTTGGAATGCTGGATAGCTGGACGGGAGGAATGTTTTCCTTATCTGCTGCGCTTTTCTTTGGAATAACCTTGTGGGTTGGGGTGGACAGGAAGGTTGGATATGCCCTATGAACGATTTCCTGCTTTAGCAACGGAACATTTCTCCATCATGTTGATGCGGGTGTTGACATAATCTAGGATTCAAGTTAGTTCAATAGATAATTATGTGGTAACCTAGCATGAACTCTTCTATACCCTCATCTACTCCTAAAATGTCTGGACAGTGTGCATGGTTTTCTTGTTTTTATCTTTAACAGCTTCAAAGCTCTGTACTGCTTGATCCACTTGCTCAGGCCTTTATGGTCAACACCGTTCAATGCTGCGAACCGAGTCAAGGTGATACCCTGGATGCGGCTGCTGTATGGTACTCTTGAACGAGTCTCATCTTTTGTTCAATAGAAAGCACGATCCGAGTCTTTTTGACATTGCTTGATGAAGCATACATGTCTTTAGCTCAAGACGGCAAACTTTTTTCCCATCACGCAAATGCTCGCCCACCCGACAACCAATGGACCTCAGCTTCTGGAATTAAGCTTTTCGTGAGGAGAGGTTTTAGATGTATTTTTTATTATTTTATTATATAAGAGAAAAAAACAAAGTTGGTTGGCTATGACCCCGATGCATTTAATTAGCAGCCAGACTTGGGGTCACAACCGACCAAATTACGGTAACCAGGCCTTTCATCACATTTTTACTGCGGTTGTCTCATATGACAAACAAGTGTTTGATGAATGAACCATGGACTACTGCTGAAGCTCTCTTGACCACATGCACTGATACAATGGGGAGGCAGTGGAACGTTCTTCATCGGCGCAAACCCAAACTTTTAACCTTGTGTATCTCCCCACTGGTGCTCACGCTACTACCTGAAAATAAGTTTTTACATTAAATACTTTAATGGCGTTATTACTCGTTTTAGATCTCTGCTTGTGGCCCCTGGCTCGTGGGTTTCCCAAATTTCCAGAAGGATTGCACTTACCGACACCTATGCACACGCCAAAGATGGCCTGCATTTGGATACTTCTCGCTGGTGCAAACCATTTGGCTGGTCTCTTTACCATGTGGATGTTACTACAGCTTTTCTCAACGCCCCTTTCGACAGCAATGCTCCAGTTTATGTGCATTCGCGCCGGGTTTCCTTTGGTATTCTGAGTTTCATTAAGTTCTCTGAAGCGCCGTAACTACCGTCTCTGCCAAAGCCCTCATTTATGGAACAAGACTTTGGATTCATTCCTTTACTGTCAAGGCTTGTTCCCAGTGCCGCTGATGCTTCTATTTACGTTCACTCCTCCTCACCTTCATTTCTCGTTGTTGTGGTGTATGCCGATGAGGTACCTAATCATTACTGGCTCTGACCTGGATCGTATCACTAAACTCAAAGAAGGCACTCGAAACTATACGAAGGATCTCGGATTACCCACAACTTACTACCTTGGCATCACCGTTAAGCACAGTACTGAGATTATTTTGCCAGGTCGTTGGTTAATATATGCTAATTTTTTCAAAAACCTTGTGAGAGAATGAGCCTAGCGAGGGCGAGAAGACAAGAGAACTTTTGAGCGAAGGGAGTTTTTGTAAAGAAGTTGTATTCAAAAGTAAGATGTCGAAATTACATGAAATAAAGGTAGCCTTTTATAGGCGAGAGAATCGTAAAAGAAGGTTTCTAATCGGAGAATTTCATGGAAAAAGAAACATGATAAAAGGAAAGAAAAACAATAAAGTTCACGTAAAAGTCTTAAGGAAAGGAAGGAAAGTAGTCATGGAAAAGAAAGGAAAAGATAGGACGGACTATTCAGAAGACTGATAAAAGAGGTTTTAGAACCTTATATGCGTCTTTATCATAATAGCCAAAGTAAGAAAGAAGAAAGTAGACGTGAAATAGAGTTGTAAAAGGAAAGTAGGGAAAGATAAAGGATAGCCGAAAAAGGGAAATGTAAGGAAAAGTAAAGTAATACAGGGGTTCTAAAGGTCGGATTTTTGGAGAAATGTCGGTCGTACAAGAAGAGAAATGTCGGGTAATACAACGAATATCCCGAACGTACGGATTTTCCGTCACACCCCCCTGCAAGAACCTGACGTAAGGGAAGGTGATGATCTTGTCGATTTAAGCTTCGAAATTTGCAGGTATGACGATATCGTGTTCCAAGAATTCTTTGTCGATCTTAATGCGTTGTCGTAATTCGTCATCGAAAGGTAGCCACGTGTTGTAGATTGGTGAGTGGTTAAGCCATTTAATTAGTGCTTGTCGTTGATTCTTTCCACGGGGTCCTTTCAGTGTGCGCAAGGCGAGGAGTTTTTCAACACGGCGTTCTGATTGAGGTAAGGAGGATAGAGGATGTGGTCCATCGAAATCCCAGTAGTATGGCCCAAGCTTTTCAGGGTGGAATACTGGATGAACGTTCCAAGAGTCTGGGATAGCGAGTCGGTAAGAAGTGCCGAGCTTTTCTTCGATGGTGTAGGGTCCAGTGTAGATGGGACCGAGTTTTGCGGAAGGTCGTCCTTGAGCGTTGGGAGGTAAGACATCCTTTGTGTGAAGGAGTACTAGGTCGCCGACTTTGAAGGGATCTTCTAATCGTTTTCTGTTGGCGGTTTCGGCTTGTCGGTCTTGAGCTTGTTGGATGGCGAGTTTGGCGGTGTTGTAGAGGGCCTTTAAGTCGCGGATGTTGAGGTTGTCGTTAACAGTGAGTGAGAGATCTAGGAGGGATCGAGGGTTGCGTCCAGTGTCGAGCATGAAGGGAGTATATCCAGTGGAGGAGTTGACCGTGTCGTTTATGGCGTGCTCGACTATATGAAGGTATTTATCCCAATCGTTCTGGTAGAAGTGTACGTATTCTCTGAGAGCTTGAATGACCCATTGGTTTTTGTTCTCGGTTTGGCCGTCGGTTTGAGGGTGGTAAGAAGATGATATGATTTGCTTGACTCTGAGGGACTTCATTAGGGCTTTCCAGAAGGCGCTGATGAACTTGGAGTCGCGATCACTAATGATGGTCTTAGGTAAGCCGTGGTATCGCCAGATGACTCGTTCAAAGATGGTGGAGATATCACCAGCGGTTGCGGTGTGAAAGGTGGGTTGGATGTGGACTTTCTTACTTGCGGAGTCGACGATAACCATGATGACGTCGAATCCAGTGTCGAGAGTGGTCGGTAGGGGACCCATGAAGTCCATGGATATCGTTTCCCATCGATTTTCGGGGACTTCGTGAGGTTCGAGGAGACCATAAGGTAGGCGTCGGGCGATCTTGTTCCGCTGGCAGGAGTCGCAGAGGCGAACATATTTGGCCACGTCCTTGTGTATGTTGGGCCAATGGTAATTGCGAGTGATCTTCTCCGCGGTGCGTTCCCAGTTCCCGTGTATGTTTGGACCGTCGTCGTGAGCAAGTTGGATGAGTCGTTGTCTTATGGCGGTAGGGACGTACAGGCGGTATTGGTTTGAAGCTTTGTAGTAGAGGAGACCCTTGCTGAGGACGTAGCGTTGAACCAGAGTGCGAAGATTCTTGGGAACAGGCTGAGGTTGGAAGTCATCTTTTGGCGTGATGGTGTCCTGAAGGTAGGGGTCGATGTCCTTGAAGAAGTCGTCGTTTGGCAGGGCTTCCTTGATGGCATCCAAAACGTCGTTGGTGATGGTGGTGATGGCGTTGAGGGCGACGTGGGGGTCGGTGCGGCGTCTTTGGCGTGTGGTCGTCTTGAGAGGGCGTCAGCTATCGTGTTCCAGTTTCCAGGGTCCATTCGATGACAAAGTCTTGAGCGAGGAGGTCTGCTAACCATCGGTGATGAACAGGACGGAGCTTGGGTTGATCAAGGATGTACTGGAGAGAGCGATGGTCGGTGAAGACTTTTACTTGTCGTCCAATGATGTAATGCCTATGAGTCCTGAAAGCTTCCACGAGGGCGAGGATTTCACCGAGGTAAGGATGGTATTTTCGTTCACTGCTGTTGCATTTCTTGAAGCGTAGGCGATGGGAACTTCATGACCGTCGATCCCTGGTTGGGCCACGTAACTTCCCACAGCAGATTCCGACCAGTCGGTGTAGAGATGAACAGGCCTGGTGGGGTCGAAGAGGCTGAGGACTTGAGGAGACACGAGTGCTTTCTTCACGTTTTCGAACACAGCTTGATCTTGTGGGGTCCACTTGAAAGGTGAGGGTTGTTTCTTGTTTCCTGCTCCTCTGAGTAGCTCGGTAAGTGGTGCCAGAAGACTTGCATGGTGAGATATGAACCGATGGATGGTGTTAGCAAGGCCAATGAAGGATCGAAGCTGGGTCCAAGAGGTTGGTGTTTCGAAGTCTTGGATGGCCTGAATTCGTGAAGGAAGGACCTCGAGTTGACCGTTTGCGACGTGATAACCGAGGTATTCTACTTGGGTGGCAAGGAAGGAGCATTTGTGAAGCCGGCAGTGGAGTTGATGCTGTTGGAGTCTTGAGAGGACCTTTCGTAAGTGAATTTCGTGTTCTTCAGCCGTCTCTGAGAATACTAAGATGTCGTCCATGTAGGCGATGAGAAAATCATCAACGTAGTCTTGAAAGATGGAGTTCACCATTGACTGGAAGGTGGCGGGAGCGTTGGCGAGTCCAAAAGGCATTACGACCCATTCGTAGTGGCCGTATTTCGTTCTGAAGGCGGTTTTATCGGTGTCCTCAGGCTTGATTCGAATTTGGTGGTAACCGGAGGCGAGATCGAGCTTGGAGAAATACTTTGCCTTGCGGGTCAAGTATCTCGGTAATTCGGTAGAGCGGTCCGGTTCTTGACAGTGTTCTTGTTTAGGGCTCGGTAATCGATTACCAGTCGGAGTTTTCCTGCTTGTGCGATGTAAAAGATTGGGGCACCGTAGGCGGAGACCGAGGGTTTGATGCGTCCGTTCTCAATGAGGAACTCCAGTTCCTTCTTGAGGGTGCTGAGTTCTTCTTCGGAAAGTGGGTAGATTGGTCGGTGAGGTGGTTTGACGAGGGATCTTCTAGGTCGATTTGATGATCGTAGGGTCTTGACGGAGGTATGCCTTTGTACTCGGAAAACACTGTCGGAAACTCCTTGACCATGGCCTTGATATTTTCCGGGAGTGAGGCGAGCACTTGAGCGTCTTTTTCGTTGGCGTCGGCTGTCGTCTTGAGGATAGGTGGGGCTCCAGCGGTTGTTGAGTTGAGTGAAGCTGGGAAATTGCCGATGATGTCCTTGACGTTGATGACTCCCAATCTGACGTTGGGAAGTCTTGCGAGGCGGTTGAAGGTTTTGCCGAGATGTGTTCAATCGAGATGGGAGCGTTTTCCTTGCAGATCCATCGGTGGCTTGAGAAGGAGAGCGTGTTGGTGGTCCAATCAATGCGTGGGTTGACGCGAGAGAGCCAGTCTTTTCCGAGGATGACGTCGTATGCGATTGGAGCGGAGACGAAGTCTTGTTTGGTGGAGTAGAAGTCGATGGAGAGCTCGAGGTTCTTGAAGAGTCGTCCTCTGACTGCTGTAGAGGTAGTTGCTGCTAGTTTGATGTCGAACTTGTCCTCAGAGGTAGGTGTTGATACCGAGAAGGCGAGGGATTCCTTGACGAAGGAGTGAGTTGCTCCTCCATCAATGAGAATCTTGGCTTGGCGATTGTTGAGGTACCTTGAATAACGAGAAGGTTTTCGCTTGAGTCTTGCCTGCGAACATGATGGCTGGCAAGGTAGGTTTCTTGA